>JARQZJ010000051.1:0-62500 GCA_030704895.1 Henosepilachna vigintioctopunctata | reverse complement strand
GCAGGTTATGTGTGATTGTTACAAAACAATGACATTATTAAAAGTCAGGTTTGGCAGAACGACAGCAAACTACAAAGGAACTAAACACATCCGAGCTACGGTATCGAATGAAGCTAAGCCAAAATTCTATAAGTTCCTCCAAAAATCTACGTTAATAACTATATGATCAGTCTTAAAATTAAACAACACATGTACAACAATGATAGTAACAGCACTGGTAGCTAACGGTACAGAGCATTATTAATCCATAACCACCTTTCTTTGTACCTGATTTTATTTAAATTTTTATATTGAAAAGAAGGAGAATTGAAATAGCCAGTTACACAATACATTGACTAATTAGGGCAATTATTGTTCAGATAAAAGTACAGTCAACCTCGAGAGCAGCCAGCCAAAGCCTTACACCGTACCATTTATGAGTGAGGTGTTATTAGACCCTCTTCTTTTTTCTAAAGATATTAGATATGAGAACATTGTGCTCAGAGAGTCAATATCTCGCCTTGAGTTCAAAGGATTTTCACACTGAGATATTCTGACCATTTCCATAAATGTTCTCTTTTTATAATTAGTTTCTGAATCTAAGTTGTCATAGTCAGGTTGATGACCTACTGTATTCTCATGACAAGCTAAGGCACATGTATTTTTAAAAGTTCTTATATTACTCTTATGTAGGGTGACTCTTTGTTGAAGTTGTTGTCAAAAATACATGTGCCTTAGCTTGTCATGGGAACACAGCAGGTCATCAACCTGACTATGACAACATTACTATATTAGATTCAGAAACTAATTATAAAAAGAGAACATTTATGGAAATGGTGAGAATATCTCAGTGTGAAAATCCTATGAACTCAAGGCGAGATATTGACTCTCTGAGCACAATGTTCTCATATATAATATCTTTAGAAAAAAGAAGAGGGCCTAATAACACCTCACTCATAAATGGTACGGTGTAAGGCTTTGGCTGGCTGCTCTCGAGGTTGACTGTACTTTTATCTGAACAATAATTGCCCTAACTAGTCAATGTATTGTGTAACTGGCTATTTCAATTCTCCTTCTTTTCAATATAAAAATCTAAATAAAATCAGGTACAAAGAAAGGTGGTTATGGATTAATAATGCTCTGTACCGTTAGCTACCAGTGCTGTTACTATCATTGTTGTACATGTGTTGTTTAATTTTAAGACTGATCATATAGGTATTAACGTAGATTTTTGGAGGAACTTATAGAATTTTGGAGCTTTATTCGATACCGTAGCTCGGATGTGTTTAGTTCCTCTGTAGTTTGCTGTCGTTCTGCCAAACCTGACTTTTAATAATGTCATTGTTTTGTAACAATCACACATAACCTGCACGATGGGTTGGTTATCAATTGGAGCTAAACCATGCGGTCTGGTACAAATTTCGTTTATTTTATGGAACAACCTTTTAGAATAAACCTCAATTTCGTAAGTTAACCTTTTTATTGTTTGAATCACCATGCTGATTGTAATATTACGTTGTAGCACTCCTGATGAAGGAACAATATAGTTTTGAAAGCTCGAGTTAAGGAAAAAAGAGTCTTCTTATTTGACACCACCTGACTGCTAACCCACGAATATCTAATTTATATCATAACTAGTCAGTCGCGACTTACACTACATACATATATATATATATATATATATATATATATATATTTTTTTTTTTTTTTTTTTGAAAGTTTTTAGCAATAACAGGCTTTTTAATATGAAAAAGTTTATTTTTGTTGACGTTCCGTTGTTATATTACAACTTTGTCAAAACTAATTTTTTAATAATTAGTTCTGACAAAGTTGTAATATAACAACGAAACGTCAACAAAAATTAACTTTTTCATATTAAAAAGCCTGTTATTGCTAAAAACTTTCAAAATAAATATCTTAAACAGGCAATAAATCAATTTCAAGATATATATATATATATATATATATATATATATATATATATATATATATATATATATATATTTGTGTGAATTTCTTCAGTCTGAACTTCGGTTTATGATAGAACGCCAAAGCTAAATAAATAATAAATACTGCAATCGTGTTTCAGTTTTTTGTTACTTCCGTTCGAAGTTTTCTAAGGCTGATATTTCATCCCAAAAAAATTGTTCGGATAATTGAATCCGAATATGTTTCTTTCAAAGTATAAAATATTCCACAAAATTAACCAATGCTGAATATTTCTCAAGAAAAGTCAAGATATGAAGGTAAAGAAAAGTGATGTAGGTATTTTAAAAACCTTTCTGTTCATTGTGAAATGATTTCAGATTTTAATAAATTCGATATCCTATTCGAATGCTTTATGGGTATCACCTAAACTGAAAATTCTGTACTTTCCTGCATAGAGAATACCTCGATACACAAATGTCGGGAATTTATTTTTCTCGTTGCTTCCACTCGTATTTATGCAACCAACTGCTCATTCCCACCAAGCATATTCCATTTTGGATTGTTTTGGTTGTGAGGTATGCAATATAACGTGAACATTATTATTGTCAAAATATACCAAGGAGGACTTCTTTTGAATGATGTCATCTACTTTTATTAGTCTTCAATTAAATTCATGTCAGCACATTATTTTCAAAACTGGTTTATATCGTTCATATTCAGTGGGTTTTTCAACATGAGATTTTGCATAATTTCGTAATGAGTTGTCCGATATTTTTCCTATTTGGATGTACAGCAAAAAACTCGCATTAGTATTTTTGAAATTATACTAATAATAATACCGTTATTAGCAGAAGCTACTCAATACAATAATATTCGTTACAACCACTATCTACTTACAATTTAAACTATATTACCGAAAAGATATGAAACTAATAGTTTCCTAAAAGTTTTATAATTTGTAAAATATTTCAACTCTGGAGGTAATCCGTTAAATAACTGAAAACCTTGGCTAAACGTGGACTTATTCATTAAAGTTGTATGGAACGTATTCAAATAAAAATCGTTTCGATGCCGCGTTTCATGATTATGCATATCACAATTAAATTGTAGGTTTTCGTTTAAGTACAGGGCAGCATATCATTTTTAATTTTGTGAATAAAATCCAAGGTTTCATAAATAATACGTTGATTCACATTCATTAGTCTACAAACATTAAGCATTTTCTTGACAGAGGTTCATGTATTGCACTTAAGAACAATTCTCAGGCCCCTATTTTGAATGTTTTGTAAGCGCTCAATTGAATTTTTTTGTTAAACAACAGTGAGGCGCAATATTCGATGTGAGGCAATACGATAGTCCTAAAAAGTAAGAGCCTGGTTTTCAAATTTAATTTGTTACTAAGTCTACCCAAATATCCAACTTTTTTCGACATTTTATTGGCTATGTATTCACCATGGGATTTGAAGTTCTGACATTCATCTATCATTATACCTAAATATTTCATTTCGTGAACACGTTCCAAAGAGTTATTTTCAAGTTTAAGTTCTAAGTTTTTAATATCAGTGTTACTCAATTTATATTTTGTTGCTACTAACATGTATTTTGATTTACTAATTCACTTTAAGATTATTGTCACAGAGCCAAATATATAGTCTGTTTAGATCCTGGTTGACTTGCCTGAACATTGTAACAACATCCGAGCCAGAAACGTAAATAGTCCGCAAACAAAGAAATTTTACAATTCTTGATGTATTTTACAATATCATTGATATATAATATGAAAAGGAACGGCCCAAAGACCGTCCCTTGGGGATCACCGTATGCAGTTTTAATAGCTTACGATGAAGTATTACCGAATTTGACTTTTTGATACCTATCAGATAAATATGATATAAACCACTCATGAACACTGCCCCTCAAACCAGTTTTTTCAGTTTATCTAAAAGAAATTGTCTATCAACGGTTTCAAACGCCCTTTGAAAGTCCAGAAAAACAATTAAAACTAATTTACCTTCATCAATTTCATTCATCCATTTGTCACTTATATTTAAGATACTACTCTCACATGAATGCGTAAGACGAAATCCAGATTGATTTTTAACAAGAATATCATTGAAATCACAAAACCTAACTTACTGATGCTTAACCAAAAGCTCTAAGACGTTTTCATACACTGGCAAAGTATGTATCCCTCGGAATTTTTCACACATAATTGAGTTTTACACCTTTGGAACCGGTACCACAACGGACATCTTCCAAAATTTGGGAAACACACCACAAGCAAGAGAAGCATTGATGACGTCCAATAGTCTATTTCCTACCTCTCTGAAAACATCCTTCATTGTCTCTGTAGTAATTCCATCCTCGGTTGGTGATGTGTTCCTGAGAGACATAACGATTTTTTTCAATTCTCTCATACTAATTGCTTCGAATTTGGAAAGGGAGACATATGTTTTGATTCTTTTTGGGTATTGGTCATAATTATTATACTTCGGTAACTCGGAAGTAATAACTTCTATGCTATTAATGAATAATTCATTGAATATATTAGCCAGCTCGGTAGGATACCTAATTGTCACATTGTCAAATTTGATTTTAGTTGGTTTGTAGTAAGATTTGTTGGGCAGAACATGTTTGAGGTTTCTCCAGATATTCTGACTCGTACTCTGCTGAATCAACTGGTGATAATATCTCTTCTCTGCATCCCTTAATTTATTGGTTGTAAGATTTCTTAACCTCTTAAATTCTGCCCAATCTTGATTGGCCAGTTCTGTCGGAACTTGACATTTTAGCTTGCTCGTACTTAATATCACGTTCTCGCATTAAGGTTCTTATTTCATCATCAATCCATTATTGTTATTAGTTTTATGTGATTTTGTAGCTATAGGGCACAATTCATCGAATATGGATTTAACAGGCTCTATAAAATGAAATGCTAATTCATTCACATCACTGATGTTATTGTTCCATGGAATATCTACTATTCTGTTTTTCATTTCATTTGCACTATAATTGGTAAAGGATCGTGAAGAGTATATTTCGTTATTATCCTTGGTCATTTCTGTATTTCGTATCATTGATTATATATAATGATCAGATATCCTCGGTGTATGATGTATCTCACACTCTAGCTTTTTTTATTAGTTATTATATAATCTATTAGGGTAGAGCTGTCTTTCGTAATTCTTGTGTTTTCAGTGACTATTTGTTTTAATCCGTATTGATGTATTAAATTTTTACATTTATTTGTATAATATGTATCTTTATTGCAATCCAAATTGAAGTCACCAACACATATAATTTCACTAAAAATAGTTATACTTCTGATATTGAGTAGTTACAAGTGCGATAACTATATAAATTCATTTCCTTTGAATAATAATAATAATAATAATAATATGTCTTCATTGTTCTCAAGCGGCGATACAGATTACATCGAAAATGAGAAAAAATAAAAGTGTGTATACAGTAAGAAAAACAGAAAATATTCATTAGAATTAAAAAGATATAAGCTAGAGAACAATCACAAGGCGCAATTCAAATAAATTGCTCTTCCATTGAACCTTGAAATAAGGATAAATTGTTTATGTGTAGAGAAATGCTTAACGTACAAAATGAAATGAAGAATAAAAACAATCAATAGAAATACAAAATGAGAAAAATAAAAACTGGTTCGTGTCGAGCATGGCGCGAGCGAGCATTCGGCAGAGCTTTGTGATGTAGCAAGAATATGAATGAAAAACTGAGCTCACTTTTGGCAAAGCACTAAGAGATGTTTATGTATTTTATTAATGATAACTGTTGTTTTCAATTTTTTAAATTCGGGACAAGGGCATGTAGGTTATTGATTAATTTGTAAATTGTAAAAGAAAACGATCTTTCGAACAGAGCTGTAAAGTGAACAGGAGGAGAAATGAGACCCTTGGACCGAACGTTAATATTGTGCACATCCCTGCGGAAAGTTATTTTATTGTATAAATATGGTGGTTATTTGAATGCAATTATGTTTAAAAATAGGGAATAAGTTTGCAGAAGACGTCTATTATTCATGTTCAGCCATATATATATATATATATATATATATATATATATATATATATATATATATATATATATATATATATATATATATATATATATATATATATATATATATATATATATATATATATATATATATATATATATATATAAATACTGAGACTCTTAATCGAAATATTTAAAATAAAACTATCAGGGAGCTGTCTACACAAATGTTGTCAACGAGAACGAACCCATCACTTTCGAGAGTGAATATTAAGAGCGTTTCGATAAATTTATCGATCTTGTTGAATGATAATAGGATACACTTCTTTCATCATTATCATGAATCATCAGTCCATATTTAATCTATCAATCAAGAATCGATTACTTTCAAAACGGACATAGGTCCTATACCAAATTGAGGGGAATTTTTCTCAGTGAAATATTCACATGAGCTCCCTCTATCAGAGAAAACACGTATAGACTCTTCCTAGCGGTCAAGATTTCTACTCATGACAACAGTAGCGCGAGTGAAAGGCTTTGTAGATATTTCATTTGAGCACTACAGAAAATTGTCCGCAATGTGTACGAATAGTCCCAAGTCTAATCGCTCCAGATCACGCCCCGGCGCGGCGGGCAAAAGTTGTCAACGAGACCGACAACTGTAGACAGCTTCCTGAGAGTTTTATTTGAAATATTTCGATAAAGAGTCTCAGTATTTACTAGTATTGTATGATTTGTGAAGGAACTAGTAGGAATCTCGACCGCTAGGGGGAGTTTATACGTCTTTTCTCCGATAAAGGGAGCTCAAGTGAATATTTCAGTGAGAAAAATTCCTCTCAATTTGGTGTAGAACCTATGTTCGTTTTGAAAGTCATCGGCTCTTGATTGATAGATTAAATATGGACTGATGATTCATAATAATGATGAAACAATGGTATCCTATTATCATTCAACAAGATCGATGAATTTTTCGAAAAGCTCTCAATATTCACTCTCGAAAGTGATGGGTTCGTTCTCGTTGACAACATTTGTGTAGACAGCTCCATGAGAGTTTTATTTGAAATATTTCGATAAAGAATCTCAATATTCACTAGTATTGAATGATTTGTGAATCTTGAATATATATATATATATATATATATATATATATATATATATATATATATATATATATATATATTATATATATATCTGAAATTTCGTTCTATTCTGCACATTATACGGTACTAATAATTAAATATTATTTCTACTGATGAATTTATATAAAATACATTTGAAAAGTTTTCAATAATCTGAAAACTTAATAGGTATTCTACTCAACCCATTCAGACAAATTAGTAGGTTTTTTATGTAAAATGAAATTTCGGTTACTAATCTTCAATTGTGTCACTATTTACTAATTATTTTTACTTCTCTTTCAGTACTATTAGTATACTTCTCAGAAAGCATAAACAGGATAGCATCGACGAATTGGAAAATGTTTTCTAGACAGCAATATTTCGATAGCAACGGCCTATTTATATCAATAGTATTCTCCATGCCGATTCTTTTGAACTGCATGTTATTGGTGGTAAGTTATGTTATAAATGAAATCTGGATCAATTCTTACAATATCATTATTTTTCGTGCTTTATGTCATCTGAAAAAAATTTATAACTGAGCTTTATATTACAATTCTTTTCACAAAATTGAAGTTGAATTTTTTAATGCAAGAACAGAATATATTTGCAGTAATATCGCATCGACGATATATTGGGAATATATTCTGTTATTGCTCATTTTCAGTGCTTATCAAAAAATCTGGTTAATGTTACTCGAGTATTGAAATTCCTTATACTAATATTCCATATACTTCAGTATTGGTGACATAATACTGAAGTTAAAAAAATATTAAAAAAATTTAATGTCGTATTGAAGGCGAGAAATTGAGTTAGATATTGAAAATGTAGGGACATTTAATAATTTTGGCCACCGATATTTATTAATTCACATACTGTTCAAATAATGAAGTAAAGTCTCATTCGTGGCATTTTTAAGGACGTAAGGTAGCAACATGAACCTGTTTCTAGATCAGTGCATCTGATAGTACTCCATAGAGACTAAGACATATGTTTGGCTACACGAGCATTGAAACATCTGCTGAATATACCTGATTCTTATTCATTAGCACATATATTTTTATGAATGTTGGTAGTCGTGCTAATTTGCATTGTCGATCAATTTATGATTATAATTTCTGCACACATATTCAATTTGGAGTGTAAATATTTTATATATTGTAGAAGTGATTTATGTACTTTGAAAAAAATGTGGAGTATACCCGAAAAGGGATTATTAATAAATAAGAAACTTTGAAATTTGCCTAAATAATTTTGATTCTATTCTTGGCATTTTATACGAACTCATAGCTCCTAAATCAACGTTGACGAGTTGTAATTGAGTTGAATCTAAACTAATTATTCCTGGCACTTCTTTGTAGCATCAACATTTATTGCTTTTGCTGAAGTAAGATGTACCTACTGTATGTTTAGAGAACGTTACTGTTGACTCTATTTCATCGTTTTCGAGTTGTTAGGATTTGAATCCGACAAAGCTACTTAAATTCACTCCTATAATTTTTTCATAAGTAAGCTTCTTGACCTTTTGATGAAATTCTCAAAAGGTATCAAATTAATGTAAGCAACAGCATCACATGCGAGCTTATTCAAGAAATGTAATTCTATATCATATTTCAGGGCAGTTGGCTTTATCACTCCACCCAACTTATGACTAACCTGAAAGTGGCCCAGTTAAAAGAAAGACTGAAAAAACAGAAACTGGAAGAACAGGAGAAACAGAAGTTGAAGGATGAATGATGCCTCTTATACTCGTATATGTATTTAAGATTTTTTATATGTTTACTTAAAAATATTTCATGACATAATGGTTTTTAGATACATAAATGCTTTTTTATTTTCTGTTGAATTTTGTAAATTGTCAATTGTAATATAGTGCCCTTATGTACGATGCAATGTTTTTCAAATGATATAACTAGTCAATACGCGAACATCTAAGAAAAAATTTTAATAGCTCTGATGATAACCTTTCTTATGAGACTGAAAATTGTAAGTTGATTGATTTATAATAAATTTCGCTTTGTAAATATTTTTCCAGTGTTAACATTTGTATAATTAAATTTTTTCTGTAAGTATGTTTGATTTCGTGTTAATTTTCAATTTATCAGTATATTTTAAGTGAAATGTTTCCGAAACATGAAAAGTATCAGAAATTTGTTACTTAGGACGAAGATATTTAGAATTTGGTTATATTTCACAAATTTTGAGTTGTGTTACCTTTTCGTTGAAAATCGTTTTCAACGAAAAAATCATTTTCTAGGTACCTCATTGACAAATAAGAAAAATAGTAATATAGCCTTTGTTCGCCATAATTGAAACATAATTCGTGAAATAATCAAATCAAACATTTTTTGGAAAAAAATGCAGAGTCAATACAAATATGGCTATTTAATAGTGTTGGCGTTTACTTGATGTAAATCCATTATAATTGAATATAAACTTAAATTCAAACACTTGAACTAATGATTTACACTTTATTGACTACATAGCATGACGCGTTTCGTCGTTACAAACGACTTCATCAGATTCAGATTCATTATTCTGTAAACATCTGAAGAAGTCGTTTGTAACGCGACGAAACGCGTCATGCTATGTAGTCAATAAAGTGTAAATCATAAGTTCAAGTGTTTGAATTTAAGTTTATATTTAACAAATATGGCTTATCATGAAATTCATATTCACTCTCGAACCTCATTTTCTCATGTATTGGAGGTAATTCGAACCCATGTTGAACAGTGCATTGCGAAAAAAGTTATGAGCATTTTCATTTGATGGAACATTTATGTTTGGTTCCCATCAATGGTGCTATAAATAGTTTGATATCCAAATTCATAGCATTATCATAGCGAAGTTTCTGAAATCATTTGAGTCGAATTGGTTTTTCACAAGTAACACAAGATATGCGTTTTCAATTTTCACAATAACCGACTATAACTTACAAGTACAACACTAAGGAGTTGTTCTTTTATAGATACTATTACGAAAACTCTTTTCTGACAGTGTTTCATTTTTTCACAGAATAGTAAATTCACTAGTAAACACGGTTCAAAACATCGCTTACATCCATCCTTCATCGAAAGAAACGAAAATTCAAATGAGCGCATCAGACTACTCTTATTTTCAACTTGTTCTATAGTTTGTTCGAGAAACTATCAGAAATGATTATAATTAATCTCTTTGATGATTATTCCGTAGAATGATAAAAATTGTCATACACTTCAATCTAATTGGATTCATATAAAGTTCTAAATTCCATTCAGAAAATCAAGGTAAATGTTTTTTACACATTGATAATTAGGATAGTTTGTCGAAAAGCGTATAGGGAAATTAAAATAAAAAACATGATGTTCTACTAGATATATACTAGACTTTCATCAGTCATTTATATAATATTTTATTCACAGAATTACGAACTTGGAGATCATCAAACTTTCGAAAACGATCTAATCGAATGTAACAAGAAATGAAAAATGTGAAATCTGTTGATTCCGGAGCTCACCAATACTTCTCATTCAGGATTTTCAACAGATATATAAAATTTTTTGATTGAAAATGTTTGATAATTGGGCTGCTTTAGTGATTCTCAACATAACATGATATGTAATCTACGTTCGACTTTAATAAACATGCCACGAAGGTGGTAGTCCGGCGATGTTGCCAAAATCGAGTCGGTGGTCTACTCTGCTATTCGGTTATTCCCAAAGTTTCAAGCATTATTTAAACTCATTATGTTTTTTGTATTCCGAGCGGATATAAAATATTATTAATATCACATATTGAATAATAATATCATTCATGAATACCCAATATAAATTGGGTATTATTCCTGTAACAGAAAAATGGAAAACATTAGCAAGGAAACAACGATGTTTTCGATAAAGGTTCACTGCGTAAAAAATACTTCTATTAGTCAGTAGGAATTATTCACATAAACATTGCAGATATTACGAAATATTACAGATATTGCAGATACTACGAAATATTACAGATATATCTCACCCAACACTATCAGAATACTATATTGTTGCCTTTGTAGGTCAATACTAGAGTATGGCTCCAGCTTTTGATCTCCATACTACTGCTGCGATATCGAGAGTCTTGAGGTAGTTCAACGTAAATGCCTGCGTTTTTTGGGTTATAAATCTGGTTTTCAACGAAAACCATAGAAACCAACAAAAAATAGTTTTCAGACGAAACTATGACTTCATGCGTGTCTATTTCAACTTGGATTAGTTGGAAAACAGACGACGAGTGTCCGATATGTGTTTTCTATTTAAAATACTGAATGGTTGCATTGATTCTGCGGATGTGTTACTCAAAGTGGATTTTAATTTACCATACAGAATTACAAGGCACACTCCTCTTTTTCGCTTGAGAATATGCAAATCCAACTATATTTCGAATTTTTTTGTTAATCGCTTTCTGTGGCTGAGCAACCGGGTATCCCATGACATTGACTTTTTCTCAGGTTCACCAAGATCATTTGAAGTGATAGTACGTAGAGTAGCGAATTTGAATTTTAAATAAGATTTGTATTTGTTTTTAAGTAAAATTGTATTTCAGTTACTTTGCCCCTATATGTAAGATTTATATATGTTTTTAAGTTGGTTGTTGCTTTAATCTGTGTTCTATATTGGTTAAAAGGTGGTTTTCCGTTCGCTAGGTATTTATATATATATATATATATATATATATATATATATATATATATATATATATATATATATATATATATATATATATATATATATATATATATATATATATATATATATATATATATATATATATATATATATATATATATATATATATATATATATATATATGATATGAATATATGCTTAGATAAATAAATGAATAAATATTGGAGATATCTTTTTATGAGAAACTTGTGCTTTATGTAATTCCGCATTAAATCATCCGCACAGGGAGAAAGAGAGCATAACATGAAAGGCATCATTATGGTATCAGACGGGTATCTTTTTTTCTTTGGAAGTAATAGTTTCATATTTAAAATTCATAGATTATTCAAATTCAATCAAGTATCCCTCAAGATAACTCATTTCGATTAAAGAAATATTGAGCCATACTGTCAGAAATATCTTTGTATCTCATCAACAAATTTTTGATTTGAGACCACAAATCTAATGTCAAGTCAATAGGTATAATCCAACATAAATCATTTTACAACAACTTTTTTTCATTCAAAAATACTCTTACTAACATGTTTTGTTTCACTGTAATTTTGTTAATTATATTGGGTAATAATTTCTTCACTTAAATCAAGAAGATAAAAATGGATTTTGTTTTTAACTGAACCCATTTTAATATTCCAAGATTCAGGAATATCTATATTACTGGAGTAATGAAGAATTAAATCTTGAAAATTGGCAAATAAATCTGACTCTTCAAAATTGTTATTCAAAGAATCATTGCTAGCTGAATTATTCCTCTGCATGGGCTTCTAGGTGATGGTAAATTTTTTGACAAATAATGTGGTAAATTTGGAAAAATAGTAATCTAGTGACGGAATATTCTCGTTCTTTTTGGTATGCTTACAACCCCAGCAGACGAAACAAATTTCACTCTCCTGTTGATACCAAGAAGATGCAAGGCACAAACAACTGAATCTTCTGTCGGAGCTCAATTATCTCGTGATATTCATCTTTGAAAATTCATTTCAAGGAAAACTAAATATCGATACTATTCGCCTACCTGCCTTCAGGATACTGTTATAATTTAATTTACAGCCAGGAATGCAACAAGTTTTCGTCATTTCAAGAGAATATATTTCTTGGAGACTTACTTATTCCAAGATTGAAATATACTACATCACCTCCGGAACACCTACCAGCAACACTTTATTCCTCAAAAAAGTTATTTGTAAGTAATCCTTACTCAAAACACAACTCAAATTATTTCGATTCGATGAAATCGGTACACACTAAACACTAATTTGAAGTTATGGTATCCACAAAATATTATCACTAACACCTATATTACACTATACAAAATGGATGAATAGAAGATTAATACTGAAGCCGTAAAATATCTTAAAACAACACAACACAAAATTGATTTCGTTTCACTGAAATCGGTAAGCACACAAACCACTTCGTTTTTATAGTTTGATGTGGTGATATCAACAAATTATCAACTACAACACGTGTACTACAATATATACAATTGAAAAATATAGAATGTACTTTAAAAGCTCAAATAATTCAACTTTAAGCAGTAGAAGAAAGTTTTGAGCAGCGTCTTATTTGCGTTAGTACCTATACTAAACTGAACTAATGACGGGGTGTAAAATACCAATAGATCACCAGCTCCACTGTTGCTCTACTCATTTCATGGCCTGTTTAAAATCGACCGCAGTGAAGCTATAACGAGTAACAAAACAAAACTGTTTGACCAACATTAAAAGTGTACTTGGTAGAATTTCATTCATAGGATTATTTCGGAGAGCTTCAAAGTTCACAAAACATTATCTGGTCCAAAGTTACACGACAGTCACAGATGTTGTTCCATCGCCCTTTTCAGCGAAGTTAGAAGGCAACATTGAACGGTCTCTTAAATTGGACGTCTCCGTTTTACTCATTTATATCTCAATGTCTGTTCGACTTATTCCAAATAAAAATCTAAAAAAGATGTCAAAAACTAATACATGAAAATTCATGACAGTGGATATTTATGTAAGAAATTACTTGTTAGTTAAAACTAGTGGAATTAAACATCTGATCTAGTAGGAAAACTTTATTAGCACATCGAATTATAGTGTTATATACAATAATCGGGTATTTCTTTTATTTTCAAAACAACTTTGTGCACATTTATTCCCTTAAAACTATAGCAGTGTAATCTAAGAAATTGATTTATGCGACTTACATGCCGTTAAAAAGGCAGAGGACGGGAAGCGAAGGGACGGTGGTGCTTAGAAGTTCTGATTAAATCATAAATGTAACTTGAGCTTAGTCCTTATTCATCTGGAACTTCGTTACCTGTGGCTCCTAATTATACTTATTCTTATATCTTGAGCCAATCACACGAACAATTTGATTGAAAGTCCATTTCATCTTCAAAATTTTCACAGTGAAATAAATGAAACCCTGAATTCTTCGAAGAACATACTGAAATATATTCAAGAGATCGAGAGTATGACTTTCACACACACAAAAAATATATATATATATATATATATATATATATATATATATATATATATATATATATATATATATATATATATATATATTAAATATTATTAGCAATATTACAGGCTTATTTCAATGTGAAAAACTTTATTCTCGTTGACGTTTCGTTGTATATCATTGTATATCACAACTCTGTCAAAACTAATGAATGAAGTATTAGTTATTTTTATAATCATCTATTAGTTTTGACAAATTTGTGATATACAACGAAACGTCAACGAGAATAAAGTTTTTCACATTAAAATAAGCCTGGTATTTTTAATAACATTTGAAATAAACTATCTTAAACAGGCAATAAATCAATTTTTAAGAAGTATATTGATTATATAAGATTGATTTTTTTGGTTATTACGTCTATCAATAATTATTGGTGATAAATAATATTTTCATTTATATACAGATGTTTTTTACGTTTCGGCAAAAAATGTTGCCTTATACAGAAAAAATATCTCCTTATCCACAGCTTTCCCTTGTACCAAGATTGGAAAATTATATCAAAATCATATAGATTCACTAAAATACGAAGAAGACCTTCAGACGAAGAAACATATATGTATATCCAAACTAATTTGAATTCAAACGCATATGTCTCTCCGTCTGAGGGCGATATTCTCATTTTCTCAAATGTATGTAATTTTGATAGAATTTGCCACGCTTGGTACAAGAGAAAGCTGTAGATAAGGAATGATTTGTTAGGAAGAAGGCAATATTTATTGCCGAAACGTAAACACTATCTGTACATCAATGAAAATATAAATATAGAACCAATTATTGATACACTGAATAATCAAAGAAAATATACGTACAAGAGTAAGAAATCAAGAAAAACATCTAAATCAAATATATCTATATATATATATATATATATATATATATATATATATATATATATATATATATATATATATATACACATATGTGTGTGTGTGTATAAATTGATAACTGGGTGTGTATATAATAGAACTCACTACCAGAGTACAAATCTTCTGCTATACTTCTCATATATTTTTGTATATTCTTCTGTGAATTTATTTCATAACAACCTCAAAATAACGGTTAAGTAGGTACTTCTGCATTCTGAAGTATCTTCCATATCATTCAATTGATTGTCGATGTACACCCAGTCTCTGAGTTTCAACTTTCCTAGATATTCCTTTCATTCGGATATACCCATCAAGTTGGAATCCACAAGAAACCATATCAAATGTTCTAACCAGTCAGAAATATATTGAATAAAGCATATAAAAGGAATGTTATCATTTTCGGGTTGTATATCGAGCGCATTCCAAATAAACAGCATTAAACCCTCTAGAGAGACTTACAAAGGCCTAAGGTTATCCTATAAATGATTCAAATGATTTTTTATCGTCTGACTTGAAAAAAAAATTAGTGGAAATTTGAAATTATTGACACTATCTCGACTGATTTCATATCCGATAATCCAACGCCATGAATAGTTGAAACTAAAGAGATCAAACAAAATTTTGAATTCGTTTCTTGAAGCTTACAGTATAGGAATATCAGAATGCAAATATATACTTTATTAGAGATCGTCTAATTAAAAACACCTTGCATGAATTATCGAATACATTACACTATATATAACAAAACAAATCAGTGATTAAAGCCGACATAACGAATTGGTGGTTCAACATATATATATATATATATATATATATATATATATATATATATATATATATATATATATATATATATATATATATATATATATATATATAAATAAAACAATTTTCATGAAATTTTCCAATTATATTGAAAAATGTTTGGCTCAGTTTCACAAAAAGATAGTGTTGCTTGACAATTGTCTCGGGATGTAACCACATTTTCGTAAGTCAAACTTTGAAGTTCCATTTTTGAAAATAGGGTAACACTCCAAAATAATTGTCAATCAGTTATAAAATTCTGATAAACTGAACGAATTGGTCTTTATTCAATATATAAACCATGTTTGACCAAGATATCAGCAAATATTTAGTTAATTCAATTGAATAAAACACTTATAATTCCTAGCGTTGCATCAATAGATTTTTAGTAATAGGTCATTCAAATAAAAACATGTACTGATCTCTCATATCACTTATGTCTGAAACAGTATCTTGTCTCAAAGCATTTCGGTTCAATACTATGATTCTGAAGTGTATAGATTGAATGAAAACACTTAACAAAACTGTTTGAGGCATTGAAAACACCTTTCGAGCTAATAACCCACTATCAAAAGGAGATTATGGTTTGCTAGTCATTATATAATGATGATAATGGCTCAATATGATGGTGGGGTAGTAGCTGAAAGATTTGTCAAGTGTTTTTCGGAATTTTTTTCTAATTTAGCCAAATACTTGTAATTTTAAGTTGCATTTCAAAATGTTCCACCATGGGTTGTGCGAGGAATTGGTTGACAATGATAATATCTTCAAACAATCAATCAAATTTCTTTTATCTGATAAGGCAATATATGCGTTTTGTTTCAATGGCAGTAAGAAATTCATCTACTGCAAAATGTTCATGAAATTGTGCGTTTATTCCCCCATTGAGATGAAAAATAGTCATTACTGAGATTACTAATCGAAATATTGCGAATAAAACTCTTAGGAACGTCAACGAAAACAGAACCTCTCATTTTCAAGTGTGAATAATAGCTCATTCCGAAAAACATCTAACTCGAATCTTCAATGGCATGCATCCCAACAGTCATGACTCTGATGCTTTTCCCAATCGCAAAACGAGGCAAAAAAAGTATTAAGGATTCGTTAATCTGGAAACTATATATAGTGTGTGTGTGTGTATATATAAATTCTTGACAAATCTAACAAAGACGTTTGATGAATTTTCATGTCGATAACACTCATCATACTTTTATGTAACATCTATGTATTTTCAAAGTTAATTTATCCATCCTACAAAACGCCAGATCCTATATTTTACTTCAACCTTACATTTAAATCTAATTTGACATTTGATCGTGCCTCGGGTACATCACAAGATTACCGCGGACTTCGTCTAAGACATTTATTATATCAAACGTAACAATTAGAATAGAATTCTAGAGATTCAGAGGTGCTGCCGTAGTGAAACGGCGTATTTATGTCTACATACATCTAATTTTCCATCCACAATACCACATTTTCCTTCAACCCAAGACTCTGCTAAAGAAATAGGGATAAAACGAACGCCGCTGCGAGTTCGACAGTTTCCTCCGTCTATTCGGGCGTCCGGGCGTGATAGGCTCTGAATTTAACGGTTCAGATGTGGGATTTTTCAGTTCCGAAGTGTTATTTTCAATCACATCGTCGGTTATCGTTTCTATTTCGCCCAGGAGGGATTTCGACATTATCTCATCTTTTTCCCAAGGGGTGTTGTCTGTGTTGTCGGCTTTTTCGACTTCGGAAAGTGTCAACAGAAGTTCGCTTTCGTTATTTTGGGAAACATTTCTATTTAGGTCATCTAATTTTGAATCAATAACAATATCGGTAGCAGTATTCTTGAACATTAATTTGTTTATATCAGTTTCAGTCGAAGTCGAAGTTGTCACAGTTGTTGGAGATTTTTGAAAGACGTCTTGTGTGGTTTTCAGTTTATCATGAAAAGTTTCGTTGTGATTCTCTGAAAAAGTGGTAGTTGATTCATTGTGAGTTGTGTTTTTCTTGCCAAGATGCTCATCAATAAATTTAGTGGTCACAATGAATATATCACTGGCATTAGAATCATCTTTTTTTCCAAGTTTGATTTCTATGTGTTTGTGCTGCTCAATGAAACCTAGCTTATTATCTTCATCGATATCTGAGGTGAAATCCGGATTTTCGTTATTCAAATCGAAGAAATCCTTTTCGTTCTCGTCAATTACCGGCAACTCTTTCCTGTGCGTTCTGTTCAGCTTAACTAATGGCCCTCCAGAGGCAATTACAGGAAACATTTCGACTTCTTTATTTAGGCCTCTATCGATTTCCGCTTGGTTTTCGTTCTGGGTATTATATTTCTCTTCTTTTCTTTTTCGTTGATCTTTTTCAGATTGGTAATTAATTTTTTTAGGATCCGACTTCTTGTAATATTTCGTCTTGAATTGCTGATCAAATTTCTTGGGGGATTTGTTCGTAACTTGCGTTGAGTCCGGGGGCGGCTCTTTCAAATAAACCACCGTCGTGAATGAGTTCTTGTTTTCGCTTTGCGTCGATGAAACTGGCAATGTTGATAATGTGTCTGGGTTTTTGGACGTGTTATCTCTCGTTGCTGTGACTACAGGGATTTTAGTTCGCTTCGTATCTTCGATAGCAGTATCGTTGAGTTCTATTATGTCGAACATTGTACCTGGAAAATGGAAGATACAGATTAATTTTCCCTCATTTCTATCTATTAGTAATATTACATCCGCTTCGTAAATTATGGGAATATCATATTCCGTTGCATTTAGTCAACTAATGAATTATTCTGAATAATTTTATGAGAAAACAGCTTTTTAGAAAGATATTTTTCTGGTTTTGTTCCTCAATTTCTGACTACACAGCCAAAAAACGATGGTTTTCAATTATATTTATATAATTGAAAAATCAATGTTACAAATGTTTTCTTCATGTATATATATATATATATATATATATATATATATATATATATATATATATATATTTATATATATATATATATATATATATATATATATATATATATATATATATATATATATATATATATATATTATATATATATATATATATATATATATATATATATATATATATATATATATATATATTTATATATATATATATATATATATATATATATATATATATATATATATATATATATATATATATATATATATATATATATATATATATATATATATATATATATATATATATATGATTAACATCCAAGATTGAACATTTAAAACTTGAACTACGCCGTTCTGACGATAGTCAACATATGTAAACGGCTGTCACAAAAATTTCAGGTTCATACCGTGAGTTTCTTATCTTTTATCTTAATACCTGTGTAATTCTTTTATAATATAATTTTTTTGACAAAGTTGTGATATACAACGAAACGTCAACGAGAATGAAATTTTTCTATTAAAAAAGCCTGTTATTGCTGAAAACATTCGAAATAAACTATCTTAAACAGGCAATAAATCAATTTTGAATATATATATATATATATATATATATATATATATATATATATATATATATATATATATATATACATTCACAGTGAATATAAAAAATTTAACAATATTCGGTTAGTTTTCTATTTCAGAGTTTCATATTTATCAGTTGAAGAATGACGGATCAGTTTGTGGATTTCATCCAGCTTTTTATCGCAGATTTGAATTTCCTTATGCTGGCCAAAGTTCTGAACACCAATGGTAATTCATTATAAATTCTAGTGCTATGTAGAAGTAACTACGGAAATCTACGGATTTCTGATTTGATAAGTATTTCTAAATTTTTGTACTTTTCACCGCAAGAAAAGTTTTCATTCTTTGTTAACTTTGTCGGTTGAAGAGTCCTTAAAGGATAAATTGTCGCCACAATGGCGATACGTTGTCCAAACCTCCAAATCAGGAGAGTTATTTTTATATATAACAAAAATAAAGTTTTTCATATCAAAAGAAGCCTGTTATTGCTAAAAACATTCAAAATATAATATATATATATATATATATATATATATATATATATATATATATATATATATATATATATATATATATATATATGTTTGAACGTAGAGATTCACGGATGGAAAAATATAATGGTATATTGTTCCGGGAATACATCCGTTGGTTTGTTGCGGAACATGTAACAAAAGCTATGTCGGCCAAACGAACCGTAGAATCTCCTCTAGGTTAGAAGAACACAAACTTTCCATAAGAAACAAACAACTATCATCGGCTCTATTTCAACACGATCACCTAACCGGCCACAAAATTAACTTCGACAGTGGTAAACAAATTGCAAACGTCGAAAATTACAAAACCCGATTAATTAGAAAAGCCATCGAAATAGAGAAGATTGGTCATCTGAACACGAAAGACGATACCCTGAAGTTGTCGAGTACCTGGAAAACAATAATGAGACGACACACCGAAATTCACCAACCTACGGAAAGATCAAAACAGACAAGAGGAGATATCTAAGACCAGTCAGTTGAGGAGGCGGAGCCAACGCTACCGCTAACCAATCAGCACAGATATAATCTCCGACAGCGACGAAAACCTATAAATACAAGTAGCCAGCAAACCGACCTCTCTTAAGAAGATTACATAAAGAATTTAATCCTCTACTTAAACAGGATATTAAAGAAATATCACAATATATCAATGCATCTATCGATTCAATAAAAAGCAAAAAATGGTCAGATAAAATGAAGAAAGCAGAACAAAAGATAAACAATATGTGGAAAATTGCAAAATTCTTGAAAAAAGACAATAAAATCTACATTATACCGCCAATTCACGACGTTGATGGAATCAAAACATCCGATGTAAGTAAAGCAGAAGCAATAGCTAATAAATTCGAAAGAACACATTCAATTACAGAAAATTTTTCAAGCTATAGTACAGAAAAAAAAATTAAAAAAAAAGTAAGAGAGATATTGAACATTGACGCCAATATCCAACAATTAGATTTTACAAACGTTTACGAAATAACAAGAATAATCAGAAGTTTACCGAGAAATAAAGCCCCTGGAGAGGACAAAATAACGAACGAAATGCTAAAATACACTCCAAAGAATTTATTAATAACATTGCAATCAATCTTTAATTCATGTATAAAATTACAATATTTTCCGAAAGGTTGGAAGAACGCTATAATTCTTCCAATCAAGAAACCAAATAAAAATCACACAATTCCCCAAAATTATAGACCAATAAGCCTTCTGCCAACGCTATCAAAAGTTTTTGAGAAAATAATTTTAATCAGAATAAAAAAGTACACCAAAACCAACATAATTACACGTATAAAAGATGAACAATTTGGGTTTCAAAACCATAAGAGCACCACACTTCAACTAGCAAGAATTACAGATAAAAACACTAGAAACTTTAATCTCAATAAAAAAACTTCAATACTAACACTAGATATCGAAAAAGCTTTTGATACAGTTTGGCATAAGGCTCTAATCTATAAGTTGGCAAAAGAAAATTTTCCAATATTATTAATAAAATTAATAAACAGTTTTCTAAAGAAAAGAACATTTCAAGTTAGAGTCAATAACATACTCTCGACAAAAAAACAGATAACAGCAGGCGTCCCTCAGGGAGCAATTATCTCTCCAACTCTATTCAATTATTACGTAAACGATATACCAAAAGGCGAAAAAATAGAACTTGCAATATTCGCCGATGATACGGCAATAATCTCTGAAAGTTGGAAATTGGATCAAAACAACAAAAACATCCAAAAACACATACACAAACTCGAAAAATACTATGAAAAATGGAAAATTAAAATAAATACAGAAAAAACAAATATCACTCACTTCACAACGAAAATAAAAGACAAAGCAAATTCATACATTACATTCTCAAATGAAACAATAAAAAGCACTAACGCAACCAAATATTTGGGAGTTTTACTGGACAAAAAATTGACATTCACTCAGCATGTAAATATCCAGTTAAATAAAGCTAAAGGCATTGCTAAAACATTCTATCCGCTTTTAAAAAGAAACAGCAAACTTTCACTCAGAAATAAAACACTACTTTATAAAACAGCTATCAGACCTATAATACTATATGCTTGCCTTATCTGGAGCAAAACATATAAATATAATTATAATGCCTTACAAATTTTTCAAAATCAAATACTCCGAAGAATAACACACTCAAACATTCATACACCAATTCACATAATACATAGAAAAGCTAAAATTAACACAATAAGACAAGAGATTAAGAAACAAACATTGAATTTCTTTGAGAAACAAGCTCCACATACAATATTCACAAAAAATATTAAAAATCAAAACAGCAAAAATTTACCTTTCAAATTGAAACACAAATTAATACATGATATAATATTCGATGAATTTTGAGAACGTTTTCTTGAACAATTAATAAATAGATAACATATAAAATAAGATGATACATTAACAGTTGGGTAGTGACGTGTGTTTTATTTAATTGAAAGCTTTCCGTACTCCTCAACAAAAGTGAAAATAGTGTAAAAAAGTAAAAAAAATGATCAATACAGTGTTAAACATATAGTGAAAAATTCATTAATTCTTGTGAAGACATGAACAATGGCACAAAAATAAATCATAACAATACATTACAAAATATCTCACATATGTAATCATGTAAATATTTATTGTAAATGTTAAATATATATATAATGTTAAAAAAAAAAAAAAAAAAAAAAAACGTGTGTTTTATTTAATTGAAAGCCGACCTCTCTTTCAGTCACCAGACTCCGAGCAATCGATAACCATCATTTGAAGCATTGATAATGTCAAGTGAGACCTTGACGAAACGTCTGCCAGTTCCCAACAGGCACTCAACAAACCAACGGATGTATTCCCGGAACAATATACCATTATATATATATATATATATATATATATATATATATATATATATATATATATATATATATATATATATATATATATATATATATATATATATATATATATTTTTTCGAAAGTTTTTAAATAACAGGCTTTTTTTGATATGAAAAAAATTATTTTTGTTGACGTTTCGTTGTTATATTACAACTTTGTCAAAACTGTAATATAACAATTTGATATAACAACGAAACGTCAACAAAAATAAACTTTTTCATATCAAAAAAATCCTGTTATTGCTAAAAACTTTCGAAATAAAATATCTTAAACAGCCAATAAATCAATTTCAAGAAATATATATATATATATATATATATATATATATATATATATATATATATATATATATATATACCTATATGTATATATATTTTTAAAGAATTCATTTATTGCCTGTTTAAGATAGTGTATTTTGAATGTTTTTAGCAATAACAGGCTTTTTTAATATGAAAAATTTTATTTTCGTTTACGTTTCGTTGTATATCACAACTTTGTCAAAAAAAATTAGTTTTGACGAAGTTGTGATATACAATGAAACGTCAACGAAAATGAAGTTTTTCATATTAAAAAAATCAATTAAAAATTATCTATTCGGTTTCGCATTACTTGTCCGAAGTATGAAGGATTGCTTTCTTTGATTACGTTTTAAACCTCTTTCTGTTTTGTCATACGCTGTGGACATGGTTACATGGTGAATCCATGATATTCTAAGCATGCGTCTGTAGCACTAGATCTCAAATGCTTCAAAACGATCACATGCAGAGTCGGTCAGAGTCTACAAGCGACTACGTTATTTTATTTTATATCATTTATTTCATTTTATTGTTCAAATTTTACCACGGTATGATATTATACATGTATGAGCCTAGGTCCAACTTTTCTTAACATTGCAAACTCTACACATTTCACAATTCAAAATTAATTTCTAGTGTTTTGTAACATTGGCTAGAGAGTTTTCTCTGACAAAGTTACAAGAATGAGAAACTGCGTCAACATACTGAATTATAATTTTTTTGTTTTTCCTGGATTAGATGAGAAAACTCATTCATAAGTAAATTATATCAATATTGATTATGAAAAATTTTAATTGTATGTATGGAATTTTTCGACTCGAACATGAGAGCTGATGTATTTCGAGTATATGAATACGAGGCCCATGAAAAGCAGCAGAAAATTTTCAAGATTTGAGAAACACTTTCACTTACCATTCTCGATTATACTGAAGAGTTGTCCTTGATTTATAACACTGGGATACTCCGCAACATCTTCAGTAGA
The DNA here is from genome assembly GCA_030704895.1 of Henosepilachna vigintioctopunctata. Taxonomy (NCBI): domain Eukaryota; kingdom Metazoa; phylum Arthropoda; class Insecta; order Coleoptera; family Coccinellidae; genus Henosepilachna; species Henosepilachna vigintioctopunctata. The sequence continues at coordinate 38,364 of JARQZJ010000051.1, read as the reverse complement.
TACTTCTGATTGCACATCTAGTTTAACTTCGGAGAGTGTATTGTCGTTAGCAACCATAGTTGTGTCGTCTTGTTGAGTGTGAAAATATTGTTGTGTAACATCAATTTCAATAAAGTTGGAAGGTTTCATCGATTGCAAGTTCGTCATGTTGTATTCGCTTTCAGAAGTGAAGCTCAGATTCTCCTTAGCATTCGTTGTTGTAACCTGTAGATGTAAATTCTGTGCAAAAAATTGCAGTGCAAAAAATCACAGTTGCATCCTTCAGTTCGAAGAAACAACGTTTAGTGGAGATAAAAAAAATACTTGGCTTAGTTCCATGAAATTATATTGTTGCTTGACAATTAATTAATGTGGGTTCAGTTTCACTTTTGGAAGTTTTCAGTTTTAAAGGTAGGGTCACACCGCGAAATGATTGTTTAGCGAAAATATATTTCGGTGAAACTGAACCAAGTGTTTTTAATTCGATTTATATCAAATCATGTTTCATCAAGAGATGGGAAAATATTCAATGAACTTTACTTTTCATTTTGAAACTTGCCTACCTACCCTTTTCATAGTATATATATATATATATATATATATATATATATATATATATATATATATATATATATATATATATATATTATTATATATATATTTGTTTAGGGCAACATTCAACTTCTCAATTAATAAAAAACGTTATCATTACTTATATTGAATGAGATTCCAAAAATTATTTCTCTTCACTTTTAACTCCAAAAATTACTTTTTTTTGCGTTTTCCATCTGTTGCAAAGTCCGTACAAGGTGACATTTTTGTTAATTGATATACAAAATTGCGATTTTTGTTTCTTAAGCAATTTTCTATTACAAAGTTTAATAAATAAATATAATTATTACAAATTACCAGTTCATTGTTCATAAACTCGCTATTATCGTAATAAAAAAAAATAAGGTAGGCCTTATTTGGGTCACTTAATATATATATATATATATATATATATATATATATATATATATATATATATATATATATATATATATTAATGAGATTGAATTCTCGCTTAACTCTTGGTGAAACATAATTGAATATTAAAATAAATTAAACTCTTGGCTTAATGTTTCACGATTTATTTAACAATATGTATAGTCAACATGTTTCGAGCGTTAGCTCATTTTCAAGACTAAACTACTATAAGAGATGTACAACAAATTTATATCTACAAAATGGATTTGAGTAGGGAGGATAGTTGAAAATCTAATTGTTCATTTACAATTTCTTCTTTTCTCTTCCAAGAACTGCTAATTTCAATTGCTTCCAGAAGGTCTAAACGTTTACCTTTATTACCTGAGTGTAGGCATTTAGTTTTATCATAATCTATGAAGTGATTAGAGCTAATACAATGTTCTGAGAATCCAGTTTTATTAACATTGTACAAAATCGACCTTTTATGTTCATCAACCCGAGTTTTTATTCTTCTACCTGTTTGGCCGATATAAAATGCTGGACATTCATTACAAAAAATCTTATAAATACCGCTTTTGTCTTCAACATTTGTCTTTTCTTTATTATTCACTAAAAGTGACTTAATATTCCTTTTGTTTGTACAAATGGTTTTAATTTCTCTCTTCTTTAATCTTTCGCAAATTTTTTCACTCAGATGAGGTATGAAATTAATAAAATGATATTTTTGTTCGTTTTTAATAATTTTAGATGGATAAATTGAATCTAAAAGAATTTTTTGTTGTTTTTTTCTTATAAGATTATCTATTATATTTTCGTCGTAACCGTTATTTTTCGCTAAAAGTTTCAAAGTTTTCACTTCTTTGTTGAAATTTTCTTCGGAAAGCGGGATAGTCGTGAGTCTATGTATAAAAGAATAAAAAGAGCTGAGTTTAATGTTGAGCGGTTGACTGCTATCTTTAGGAATTAGGGTATCTGTGCATGTAGGTTTTCTGTATATATCAAATGTTAGAGAATCATCTTTCCTAGTAATGGTCAAATCTAAAAAGTTTAATGTTTTTTGGTCATTTTCTATTTCTTTTGTGAATTTAATGGATGTATAAAATGAGTTGATATATTTTAAAAAGTTATCTAATTGTCTGTCGGACCCACTCCAGATACAGAAAACATCATCCACATACCGTCTCCAAAGAAAAACGTTTTTTGTTAGCGTGATGTTAGAGCTGAAAATTTTTTTCTCTAAACTATTCATAAAAATTTCACTTAGTAGGGGTGATAAAGGTGAACCCATAGGTAGCCCTATGGTAATATATAATATAGGTAACATAGGTAATATAGGTAACAATATGAACGACAATCTAAGAAGCTTAAAGACCTAATCAATGCACGTAAGTCTTTTCCATTATCTACTAAAAGTGACACTGAAAATATTTCCTTTCGGCTTCATACTAGAGTAAAAAATTTTACAGATACTATTTTTGAGGAAGATGAATTAAAATTACTAAATAAAGGCCTTAAATATTGCCCTAAATCGAACTGTAGTAATAATGATAGAAAACTTTTAGCGGTCAACACCGAATTGGCTTTAAATTCAACATCTATGAACAATTTAAACTTAGAAAAAACTATTTGCGCTAATATCATATCAAAACCTCTAATTAAAAAACAATTTAATGAATTTAATACCATCAAAAAACTTAAATCGAAAATTTCAGATAAAGAGTTAATAATATGTAAAGCGGACAAAGGAAACACTGTAACCATTATGAACAAACAGTTATATATAGAAAAATCGGAAAATTTGTTTGATTCCTCAAATTTTGAAATACTCAAAACTGACCCCACAAATAAATTTCAGGTAGAAGTAAAATCACTTATAAATAACTGCAATAGTATCTTCCAAGACACTAATAAATCATTTCTGTCAATTATGAATCCGCACATACCCAGCTTATACACTCTACCTAAAATACACAAAAACGATTGCCCAATGCGTCCAATTGTTTCATATATCAATGCACCAGCTTATAAAATTTGTAAATATCTCAACTCAAAATTACCATCATTAATTAAATTCAACCCGGTTCACAGTATAAAAAACTCCATCGAACTTATCAATCAATTGAAAACTTTAAAAATTCCCATTAAAGCAAAATTGATCTCTTTTGACGTAACAAATTTGTTTCCTTCTATACCCAATGCAGAAATAAAAAATATTATTAATAGCACTTTAGATCTCAACAATGATCTTTCACAAGTAATTAAAAAAGAAACAATGTCAGCATTGTCCTTGTGTTTGAAGCAAAGTTATTTCAAATTCAATAACACGGTTTATCAACAGTTAGACGGGCTACCTATGGGTTCACCTTTATCACCCCTACTAAGTGAAATTTTTATGAATAGTTTAGAGAAAAAATTTTCAGCTCTAACATCACGCTAACAAAAAACGTTTTTCTTTGGAGACGGTATGTGGATGATGTTTTCTGTATCTGGAGTGGGTCCGACAGACAATTGGATAACTTTTTAAAATATATCAACTCATTTTATACATCCATTAAATTCACAAAAGAAATAGAAAATGACCAAAAAACATTAAACTTTTTAGATTTGACCATTACTAGGAAAGATGATTCTCTAACATTTGATATATACAGAAAACCTACATGCACAGATACCCTAATTCCTAAAGATAGCAGTCAACCGCTCAACATTAAACTCAGCTCTTTTTATTCTTTTATACATAGACTCACGACTACCCCGCTTTCCGAAGAAAATTTCAACAAAAAAGTGAAAACTTTGAAACTTTTAGCGAAAAATAACGGTTACGACGAAAATATAATAGATAATCTTATAAGAAAAAAACAACAAAAAATTCTTTTAGATTCAATTTATCCATCTAAAATTATTAAAAACGAACAAAAATATCATTTTATTAATTTCATACCTCATCTGAGTGAAAAAATTTGCGAAAGATTAAAGAAGAGAGAAATTAAAACCATTTGTACAAACAAAAGGAATATTAAGTCACTTTTAGTGAATAATAAAGAAAAGACAAATGTTGAAGACAAAAGCGGTATTTATAAGATTTTTTGTAATGAATGTCCAGCATTTTATATCGGCCAAACAGGTAGAAGAATAAAAACTCGGGTTGATGAACATAAAAGGTCGATTTTGTACAATGTTAATAAAACTGGATTCTCAGAACATTGTATTAGCTCTAATCACTTCATAGATTATGATAAAACTAAATGCCTACACTCAGGTAATAAAGGTAAACGTTTAGACCTTCTGGAAGCAATTGAAATATTTATTTATTTATTTATTTATTTAACATACACTGTTTTACAGGACAAGTCCTAATTACAAAACAGGAAATACAACATATACAAAAAACAAAATTGGTAGTACAAAAAATTCAATTTTGTTTCATTTTAAATGAAAGAATTTGTGATATCAATCACAACTGATGGTATGAAATAAAATAATTATAGAAGTAAAAAAAAAACTTAAATGCTGACCAAACTTATACATACATATAAATTTAAACACACAAATACATATACATTCACATATTAACACTTATATAAACATAATTATATGAGTAAAGAATTCTATTCGTGAGTACATATAGATAATTGTTTTATCATAGATTATGTATATCAAGGAAACTTGCCTTAATATCAGTAACAGAACAGTTGAAAATATCCACCTTAGCTCCTAGAATATTACATTGTTCACACATCGTGTGCAATGGCGAAAATTTTAGAACATTCGTTCTAGCTGCTGGAAGGTAGAAAGTGAATGCGCTTCGGGAAGAAACTCTTGGGACTATGAAATTAAGCTTTTGCAATAATTCCTGACATTTCACCTTATTGTTGATTATTTTATGCAAGAATATTATTGCATGGCATTTCCTTCGCGTACTGAGTGTGTCCACATTATGTCGACTTGTAAGTGTTTCATGTTGTATGCCTATAGGTGGATATATTCCATCAATTCTGAAGCTCAAAAGTTTCAGGAACTTTCGTTGTATAGACTCTAGTTGATCAATGTGTAACTGATAACCAGGATTCCAGACTGTTGATCCGTATTCGAGTTTAGATCTTACGAAAGCACAATACAATGTTTTCAGAGTTGATATATTGCTAAATTCCTTTCCAACACGAACAATGAAACCATATACTCTACAGGCAGCGGTTACTGTAGCATTGATATGTGGCACGAAAGTTAGTTGAGAATCAAAGGTTACGCCAAGGTCAATAAATGTATTGGGTCTTTCCAAAATATTATCACCAATTTCATACTTGAAATTAATCGAATTATATTTTGTGGAGAACGACATTACATGACATTTGGAGATGTTGAGGTTTAATTTGTTGAAATCACACCAATTTACAACGTTACGTAAGTTTTTTGCAATGCGTTCACAGTCACCGATGCTGGAAACATAATGAAAAATCTTAAAGTCATCTGCGAACAATAAACCTTCAACATCAATGACATCGGTTATATCATTTATGAACATTGTAAAAAGCAGAGGACCAAGTATGGAACCTTGGGGCACTCCAGATGAAGCACAGTATTCAATTGATGTATACCCACGGCTAAAAACGCGTTGCTTTCTGCCTATCAAATACGATTCGAAAAGTTTGATGAGCGATGTCGAAAGCCCGAAAGTGCCTAGTTTATTCAATAGAATACCGTGGTCAAGCCTGTCAAACGCTTTAGAGAAGTCCATGTATATCACATCAGTCTGTTTGAGATTATCAATACCTTCAGCAATGTACTGAGTAATACATGTTAGATTTGAAATTGTTGAACGACCTTTCATAAAACCATGTTGGAGTGATGAAATCATGGGATTAACATGATGCGAAATTTTTTCATGTAGAACACTTTCAAATACTTTGCAGAAATTACAAATGATCGAAATAGGCCTAAAATTACAAATATCTGATTTATCGCCTTTCTTAAATACTGGGCAAACTTTTGATTGTTTCCACAATGAAGGAATCATACACGATTTTATGCATATGTTGAACAACAACATAAGAGGACGGGCAAGAATATAGGCACAATCTTTTAAAATAAAGGCAGGGATATCGTCAGGGCCGGTTGTCATTTTAGGTTTAACTTTTTAAGAGCCACCAAAATTTCATTTTCATTGAATTCGGATATATTTAATAACTGAGCCGATGTGTTGTTTGTTGTTTCTCTATCGAACTGAGATGATGCTATGTACGATTTACTGAAATAATCTGCGAACCCATTCAATATTTCTTCCGGAGTATTTAGTAAATTATCATTGTAGCTCATTACGTTAGAAACCGTTGTACCATATTTCTAATAACCGAAGAATTGAACCACGGAGGATATCGATTTTTGTGTTTCTCACTAAGCATCGGCACACATTTATCAAATATACTGTATAACTTTCCATATAAATAGCTACACGCATCTTCAGCATTTACAGCTGTCTCCAGAAAATTCCAGTCAGCATTACATATCAGGTCATACATTATCGGATAGTTTGCTTTACGAAAGTTATAACATTTATCAAAAGATATCTGGAAGTTTTTTGTTCTAACTAATTTTTTATTAATATTGCAGTGTACCTGAAGAGCTGGATGGTGTGAGTCTTCAGGCACACAAGGATCAAAAAATTTCACTACCTCACAATCACGGTTATAAAACACCAAATCAAGAATTTTATCGAAGTTGTTATGCACAAAATTGAATTGAGTGATGTTAAAAATATTAGCAAAATGATTGAGTAGGGAAGTATATTTGTTAAGGTTTTCATTGTTATTAACTAACGATTCAGCATAACCTGTTATGTTAAAATCCCCCAGAATAATAACTTTATGTTCGTACAGAAAGTCAAGTGACTGCATTGCATCAAACAGTTGTTCATAGACATTTAGAGTTGTGCTTGGAGGTATATACATAATTAAAATGAAAAGATTTCCAGTTGACATCTTTAGTTTAATCAATAAAATATCTACTAGAGTAAAACTAGAGAAAACTGTAGGAAGCTTAATCTGAGACGCTAAGATGTCATGATAAACAGCCAAGAGCACACCTCCTCCGCGTGACAATTCAGTTTTCGAAAATTTTCTATCAGCTCTGAAAACATTATAATCTTCCGAAAAAAGTTCTCTACCCGAAAAGGACGAATCCAGCCAAGTTTCCGTTAGAGCTACTACGTCAAATTGATGCTGTACTATATTATTATGAAACTGTACTGTTTTTGTTCGAAGTCCACGCGTATTCTGATAATAGATATTAAGACAAGTTTCACTCTTACCCATATTTGATTTGGAGCTTTCACTACACTGGAGAGTATTCTGCAAATCGCCACCTAGTTGCTACTTAATGTTAAAGTTACTAATTCTAAACTTTTTACAAGATTCTACATAAGCTGTACATTTATGCTTTTCCCAAACTGCATGATCAATATCAATATCTTTATTAGGTAGTTTGACACAGTTCGAGCATTTTTTGTTCTTTGATTTGCACTCTTTCAACTCATGAGCTTCACTGCATATCGGACAGGAAAGTGTTTTCCTGCAACTCCGCGATGTATGATTGAATTCGTTGCATTTAAAGCATCGATGAGGTTCAACTGCGTCGTAGACAGAACAACTGGTTAATCCAACAAACACGTTTCCTGATTGCAGAGCCCGTTCGTAGTCAGATTTATTCACTTGAACTATTGACTGCCAAATGTTGGGATTTTTTTTCGTTGGAAAGATTTTCACCACCTTGAATTCAGAACCATTTTGGAATATTTTTGAATTCGTCGATAAGATATTGCTACGAAGATTGTTTTCAGGCAAATTTTCGGCCATACCAACAACCCTCAAACGAGGATGGATACCACTGACCTCTTTGATCTCATACGTGTCTGCCAATTCGCCTTCAATAATTTCTTTCACTTTTGAATTATCATGACATGCTATCAATAATCCTCCATCTTTGACAGTTTTAACTTTTGTCAACTGGAGGTTTTCACTAGTAGGATTTAAGTGCCGCAATATGTCAGATTTGGTTTGCACTAATGGTTGAACACCGTTATGTCACCGTTATGCAATACAGATTCGCGAAAAAACAGCATATAAAAATTTCATAATACCAATAGATAGATTTTCGAATATTAATTGATATTTGATTTACCTGATATTATTATTGATTAAAATCAGGTTAATTCACATATTCTACCATACATAAAATATTCTATCAATTGGTCTATATAAATTATAGTTCATATCTGGTTTGAGTGTTTAACATATCAGAAGCGAATGGACCAGAAAGGTTCAATAACATGTGAATTATATGTGGCAGAATACTGAATATGGAAGTTTACTCTCACCTCAACGTCGTCATAAACCCTTGTCGACGCTTGAGACGCCTGTACGGGCTCAGTTACATCAGATTTTCTATAGTTAGCAGAAGCATCTGTATTCTCGGTTTCCCTCCGATGTCTGGTTGACATTTCGTAGCCATCAACAGTAATAGATGTCGAAGCCCACGATCTATGAGTTCTGAATTCTCCTGAGGTGTCTTCAGTGTAGACGAATTCGGATGAGTCACTAGTGACTGTTATCGGAGATTCAGAAGGCGAAAATTTACTGCTCCCGACCTTATCATCGAAATCTTCGCTTGATATTGCGCAAGTCAACTGCTTTCTTATCTCTTCTCGGTCCTATAAATTGTTAAATTTGTTAATATTCGAAGATGTTCATCGTTATTTTCAAGATGACTTTTGTGTTGAAGATGAGCATTTTATTTTCATGAAATAGAAACAAGAATTTTTCAAGATACAAATCATTTTAAACATCCAAAAATTAAATATCGAATAGTGTTGGCGTTTACCTGATGATAATCCTTTGTAATTGAATATAATATAAAATTCAAAAAGTTTGCATTTACACTGTTATTGACAACATAGGATGACGCGTTTCGTCGTTACAAACGACTTTTTCAGATGCTACTAGAATACTAGTATCTACAGTATTCAGTGTACAGTGTACAGTATTCTAGTAGCATCTGAAGAAGTCGTTTGCAACGCGTCATGCTATGTTGTCAATAAAAGTGTAAATCAAAAGTTCAGGTTTTTGAATTTTGGCTTATACTCAACTAAAAATTGAATGATACTGTTTCAAATATGTACCTTATTGCTGGCCCACAAGATTTTATGAAGTTCTCTTTCGCTGTTAATGAAGCAGTTTGTTGGTGAAATAAAACATTTTCTATATTTAAAAGTGTTGGCGTTTACTTGATGTAAATCCATTATATTTGAATATAAACTTAAATTCAAACACTTGAACTTATGATTTAAACTTTATTGACTACATAGCATGACGCATTTCGTCGTTACAAACGACTTCCTCAGATGCTTAAATTTCTTAAATTTTATGCATGGTAATAGCAACTTTTTTATTTTTTGACGTATTTTGCTTGTCAAAGATTTATTACTTATTGTTTTCATTATTGTTCATATTAAATGAAGACATAATATATCCAGGTTATTCAAAAATCCTCAAGTTATATATATTTTTTTATTTTTGTTCATTTTATCAAACTTAAACAAACGTTCCCGAATTGATGGTTTTCTGTAAGATATTCACTAAAAAGCAATATTACCAAAAAAATATAAAATTCTGTGCGCTACCCGGTCAAAGTTTATTAAATTACAATTTTTGCAACATTATAAAACAAGAGTCATCATTATAGCTCAAATTAGAATAATTCTGTAAGCATCTGAAGAAGTCGTTTGAAACGACGAAACGCGTCATGCTATGTAGTGAATGAAGTGTAAACCATAAGTTCAAGTGTTTGAATTTAAGTTTATATTCAATTATAACAATATATATATATATATATATATATATATATATATATATATATATATTTAATTTATTTATATATATATTTATAAAAAAATGTTCTAGTGTTCATTTTCTTAAATATTTCATTCAGTGCCATAAGCACAAAAAAATTTCAGTTCCTCATATATTTATATATATTAATATTATCTCGACTGTTCCCCATGAGGAGAGCGACTGAACTTGAATTCGCAATCATAAGGAATTTTGCTTCATCTTTTTTGCCTCCCAAAAACGCTTCATCCTCTCTGAATGCTCTTTTTTCCGTTATCTGTCCACTTTACTCCAGGTTGATGATTTACTTTTTGCTTAAACTTTATATGTGCGATTTTATAGCGGCATTCAGTGCGATCTTCGAGATTTTTTATATTGATCTGTTGTAGATCCTCTTGGACCTCTTTTAGCCACTCGGTTCCGCATTTACTATTCATAATTATATTGAGTAGCTTCTTCGGTATTCTGGACTGTTTCATTCTGTAGACATGTGCATAGAACTTTGCTCGTCGTTTTCTGTTTTCTTCCGGTATCGTATTTGTCTTTTGATACAGTTCATTTTGAGGTCTTTTCATCCAAATACCGTTTCTATTGATTGGCCCGTAAATCTTTCTGAGAATTTTTCGTTCTTGTTTTTCTATTTCTATAATTCTTGAATGGCCGCCAATAAAAATTGTTTCAGCTGAGGAGATTGCTTCTGCAAGAATCGTTGTGTTATAATGCCTCAATTTGGCGCCTCTCGAAATGCACTTTTTGTTATAGTGAGTCCATGTTAGTTTGTAGGTCCTTTGGAGCTTGGTTATTCTCTCTTCATTAGCGATAAGGTTTAAACCTGCGGACTGTATAACTTCCCCGAGGTATTCAAAGTGGCCTACTTGCAGAATTTCACCATGTTTTGTCATAAGAGAAGATTTATTTTTTGGTTTTCTTTCCATGTATTTGGTTTTATCATAAGAAATTTGTAACCCGGTTTTCTGCGACATTTCATGTAGTTTTTCCACGGCGCGAATGACTTCAGTTCTGTTGTCTGTGATGATAGCAATATCGTCTGCAAAGGCGAGACATTTGACATTTATTCTATTTTCTTTTTTGATGCCCACTTGTATGCCCTTCACGTGAAGTTCCCATTCCCTTATGATCTTTTCTAAAACAATATTGAAAAGAATTTGGGAAAGTCCGTCCCCCTGCCGCACACCGGTTTTGATTTGAAGGGATCTGATATTTCACCCATAAATTTTACCTTGGAAGTTGTACCTGTAAGTGTCTGTTCTATAATTGTTCGGCTCTTTCGATCGATTCCAAATTCTTTCATGATTTCGAAACGGGTTTCGCGGTATACCGATTCATATGCTTTCTTGAAGTCAATGAATGTGATCACTGTATTTCTACATTTCCTCATCTGTAATATCGTCTTCAAAGTCCAGATCTGTTCAGCACATGATCGGCCTTTTCTGAATCCAGCTTGGTATTCCCCAATTAGTGGATCCGCTTGGTGTTCTACTCTGTTTAGGAGTGCTTTAGAAAGTATTTTGTACGCAACCGGGAGTAAGTAAATTCCCCTGTAATTATTGATATCCGTTTTGTCCCCCTTTTTGTGCAATGGATGTATCAACGCGCATTTCCAATACTCTGGTATCTGTTCCGTTCTCCAGATTTCTGATATTAAATGATGAAGTTTTGGGTCAAAGTAGTATCGTTCAGTTTCCAGAGTTCCGCAATAATCCCATCTTCTCCTGCTGCTTTGTTGCTTTTGAGTTGCTTGATAATTGCTGTAATCTCTTCCATATCAGGGGCTTGCGAGTCTGGATGCGTAAACCCTGAAAAGTCGAACTTAAGTTTTTCTTGGGGAGGATTGCAGTTGAGAAGGGTGCTGAAATATTCGGCTAACATTTTGCAGTTATTTTTTGTGTTAGTTTCCAACGAGCCATCGGATTTTTCGAAGCAAAGTGTGGGCGCTTGGTATCCTCGCAAGTTTTCTCTGAAAGTTTTGTAAAAATCTCTAGTATTATTATCAGTGAAATCCCTCTGTATTTCGTGACACCTATTTCTATCATATCTCCGTTTTTCTCTTCTAATTACTTTGGAGGCCTGTTTTTGAGTTGTAAGGAAATTCTCCCAGGTTTCGTCATCTTTATGGCCGTTAAATTTTTTCCATGCAGTTATTCTCTTGTCGACTGCTTGGTCGGAGATTAAGTTCCACCAGCGGTGTTTCCTGGTGCGAGGAGGTTGCCCTAGTGTGATGGCTTTCTGAATATTCTTTGTAAGGATTTCCCAATTCGTCGATTCTTCCGATTGATTCGTGCAATGATTGTATCCTTGTGAAGTTTCAGATATTCGTGATCGGACCTAACTTTTCTGGGTGTAAATTTTTTATTTCTGTTGGGTTGAAATTTTGTTTTTATTTGGAGGAGATAGGTAGTGATCCGAATCACAGCCGCCTTTACGAGTTCCGACATTTGAAATTTCCTTTACGTTGTTCTTGGAAATTGCGACATGATCAATTTGATATTCACCCTGCTTGAGACTGGGCGATCTCCAAGTAGTAAGTTTATGTGCAGGTTTTTGAATTTGAGTACTCATGATTTTGAGTTCGAAATTCCTACAGAACGCGATTAACCTTTCACCGTTCTTGTTGGTACGTTTGTGTTTAGTATGGGGACCCGTAGTATCTCTGAATTTCCTTTCCTTACCTAGCTGTGCGTTAAAATCTCCTAGCAAGATTTTCACGAGGTGTTTTGGTATTTTATTGGTTGTTTCTTCCAATGTTTCCCAAAAATCTTGTACGCTTTCTGGAACGGTTTTGTTGTGGTGATTAATGGGAGCGTGCACGTTAATTAAAGTGTAAGCTTTATTAGCTGATTTAATAGAAAGCAATGAGACTCTCTCTTTGGGCGATGTGAAATTTATAACCGAGTCTAGTATGGAATTGTGTATCGCGAATCCGGTACCTAAAAGCGGTAATTTGCCCATTACTTTCACGGCAGGTTTCCCCTTGTAGATTCTGACACTGTCGGTATCGAAATGATTCTCGTCTATGAATCGTGTTTCTTGGAGAGCGGTGATTTTGAGATTGAACTTTCTCATGGTGTTGGTGAGCTGCTTCAGTTTACCTGTTTTAGCGAGTGTGTTAACGTTAATTGTACCGATGTGATGTTTTTGTTTGATCTTGAGATAATGGAAGGTTTTTGAGAAGCTCCGATTCTTCTCCGCATGGTGTCCCTGATCCCCCAGAAACAGGTGAAGCCAGTCTTTCGACTGGTGCCTGGGGTAGTGATACTTTGTCTTGTTTTCCATCATGCGTTCAAGCTGAATAGAGCTAAGTGTTGGTCTCAGTTGAGACCACAGGATGTACGACTCGATTTTTGAGTTCGAGAAGATTGAAATACAGCCGCCTCAACTAGAGAAACAGACGCTGACCACTGACCGTCAGATACTGAACAGACGCCAATGGATTTGTTTAGTTAGTTTTTGGTCCGCCCTGTGTATCAGTGTGTCCTATATCTAGGAGACTTTCCCCTATCCGCCACCTGGGGAGGCGCCCGATGGGGGTACTAACAACCCCACACGAGATTTATATATATATATATATATATATATATATATATATATATATATATATATATATATATATATATATATATATAAAAGAACAAATTTTCGGTAGTTACCTGCATTTAGTTGTTTGTTTTTGTGACGGCCGTTTACATATGTTTCAAGCTAATTGGCTATCATCCGAACGGCGTATTTCAAGTTATTAGATGTTCAAACTTGGATGTTGATAAAGGATCGTCACAAATAAACATTATCACAGGTAGACATTGATCCAGTCTACAAAACAGAGTCGAATAGAACTCCAATCAAAGATACTCAATTTAAACCACAAGGATGTTAATTCATCACGTGAAATTTTGTGTTTGGTTTTGTTCTGTGCTTTGTTTAATCAACATCCAAGTTTGAACATATTATTGCTTGAAATACGCCTTTCTGATGATAGCCAATTTGCTTGAAACATATGTAAACGGCTGTTATAAAAACAAACAACTTAATTGCAGGTAAATACCGTAAATTTCTTCTTTTATATTTTCATACCTGTATCAACCTCTTTAATTATATATATATATATATATATATATATATATATATATATATATATATATATATGTTAATAATATTATAAATAATATTATTAGATGCGGAAGAAAATTAAAATGAAAATGAAGATTATCCGCATATCCCGCAAGGTTAGTAGCAGCCGCTGACACGTGTTTCGAGCTTATTGGCTTTCCTCAGAACGGCGTAGTTCTAGTTGTAGGAACATGGAGGTGAAAAGCACAAGAAGAAAAACTAAGAAACACAGACACCCTCTGAAGGAAGTCGCAACATTTTAGGCTACGCGTTTGTTCTTTCCGGATTGGGAAATTTGGAAACTGCGCTGCCCGTGAGGTGACTATTTATACTTCAAAGGATGCTCTAAGCCGAGACGTTGAAAAATGTGTAAATAATATTATAAATAATATTATTAGATGCGGAAGGAAATTAAAATGAAAATGAAGATTATCGGCATATCCTGCAAGATTAGTAGCAGCCGCTGACACGTGTTTCGAGCTTATTGGCTCTCCTCGAGATATATATATATATATATATATATATATATATATATATATATATATATATATATATATATATATATATATATATATATATATATAATTAAGGAGGTTGATACAGGTATGAAAATATAAAAGAAAAAATATACGGTATTTACCTGCAATTAAGTTGTTTGTTTTTATGACATATATAGCAAATACTGAGACTCTTAATCGAAATATCGAAATATTTCGAATGAAACTTTCAGGGAGCTGTTTACACAAATGTCGTCAACGGGAACGAACCCATCACATTCAAGAGTGAATATTAAGAGCGTTTCGAAAAGTTCATCGATCTTGTTGAATGATAATAGGATACAATTGTTTCATCATTAAGAATCGATGACTTTCAAAACGAACATAGGTCCTATACCAAATTGAGGACAATTTTACCTAGTGAAATATTCACGAAGGCTCCCTCTAATGGAGAAAGGGCGTATAAACTCTCCCTGGCATTCAAGATTCTTACTCGTGACAACAAGAATAAAACAGAAAATGAAATAGAAAAAGACATGTTAATCTCAAGTTGGAAAACTGATGTAATTTGCTTGGTAGAGACGCATTTAGTGGGTGATGTTCAAAATATTGAATTGTATATGAATGGGTATGATTTTATAAATTGTATATCATCTAATAAGAGTTTCGATATTCTTCGAATGTAAGTTGCCATACACAGTGGCCTCAATTGTAAACAAAATGCAAATGAAAAAGTATTTAATAAATGCGCTATATCTTCCACCAGGAATTAAGACAGTTTCCTTTCTCGATGATCTTGAAGAATTATTTGACGAGTTGGCGGTTTTCGATGGTGATATAATATGCCAGAGCGATTTCAATATAAATATGATGAAGGATTCATTTAACGAGAAAAAATGTGAACATTTAGCTAAGAAATATGGCTTTAATCAAATTATTACTGATTCCACACGTGTAACAAAGGACAGCTTTACGCTAATTGACTATGTAGTGACAAATAACAAACACCTGGATCATACTGTTCATTTGGTACCAAAAATATCTGATCACTTTATAATATCACTTAAATTGCAGGTTGCTGAGACTATTACAGCTAAAAATATTATTCAATCTCGCTCGTACAAGCGATATTATGTGAAAGGGTTTCAAATCAAATTATTGAATATGAATTGGAATAACAATATTACAAACATTGATGTACTCTCATCAAACTTTATTAAACAAATTGTAAGTTTGATGGATGAA
This sequence comes from Henosepilachna vigintioctopunctata, assembly GCA_030704895.1. Classification (NCBI taxonomy): domain Eukaryota; kingdom Metazoa; phylum Arthropoda; class Insecta; order Coleoptera; family Coccinellidae; genus Henosepilachna; species Henosepilachna vigintioctopunctata. The sequence continues at coordinate 22,670 of JARQZJ010000051.1, read as the reverse complement.
ATGTGTTTCAAAGAGATAATTTCAGTGAGGGTTGGAATTACGAACAAATGGATAACTCAGGAACTAAAGAACTCAATTAAAGAAAGAAATATGATGTACGAACGAGCGGTTTTCACCAAATAAAATAAGAACTGGGATTTATACAAGAAAAAGAGACATTGTGTGATCTGTAGATTGAGAGAAGAAGAGAAGAAATTCTACCATCAGTTGATACAGGAAAGCTGTACTCAAGATTTGTGGAGGAACATCAAACATTTGTTACCGAATAAGTCAAGAAACAACAAAGGGAAGTGGAGTTCAAGGGCAAAATAATTGAGGATGAAACATCAATTGTTGAGCATTTCTACGGATTCTTTATAGATAATATAGAAGATATTGTACTTAATATACCGAAATATAATAATTATGAATCATATTTATCTAATATTCAGACAATGGGGAAGTTCTCTAGGTTCGAAAAGATAACTATGCACGGTTTAAAGAGTATCATATATTCTATGAAGCGTAAATCAGGTGATGAGGATGGTATAAATACAAACATTTTTGAAGATGCCTTTGAAGTAGTTGGAAACAGGTTCTTGGATGTTGTGAATGATTCTTTGTCTTATGGCGTATTTCCGCGGTTATGGAAGAGTTCTTTGATAACTCCAGTGCAAAAAGTACAAAATACAAACAAATGTGAGGAATTTCGAGGAATAAATGTACTACCAGTATATGGCAAAGTTTTAGAAATGGCAGTCAAGCAGCAACTAAATGGCTTCATTAAGAAGCATACCGTACTTGTAATTAATCAATCTGGATTTCGAATGAAGCATTCATGTGAGAGTAGTACTTTGAATATATACAATAAATGGCTGAAAGAAAATGATGAAGGTAAGATAGTCTTACTGATTTTTCTTGATTTTCAAAGGGCATTCGAAACTATTGATAGATTATTTTTATCGGAGAAGATGAAAAAAATTGGTTTTAGTGTCAAAGTATATAATTGGTTCGATTCATATTCAAATGATCGACGGCAGAGGGTAAAGTTCGGTACTTGCACGTCTTCAGAGAGGGTTAACAATTATGGTATTCCACAGGGAACGGTTTTTGGGACCATTACCTTTTATATTGTATATAAATGATATCATAAAATATGTAAGAGGTTGTGAAATATCATTATTTGCTATAGTATATCTATAAAATGATGAACAGGTTGTTGCCAAAATATTTGTTTGAAAATTTGAGATACGTAAATGAAATTCATGGGCATGAAACTCGTCATAGAGATGATTTTTTTATGAAGAGATGAAATATATATATATATATATATATATATATATATATATATATATATATATATATATATATATATATATATATATATATATATATATATATATATATATATATTGGTTTCTTTGATGGACCAGCAGAGGAACGGTCCACACTCATTCATACAAAGCTTTTGGTCCGCCCTGTGTATCAGTGTGTCCTATATCTAGGAGACTTTCCCCTATCCGCCACCTGGGGAGGCGCCCGATGGGGGTACTAACAACCCCACACGAGATTTATATATATATATATATATATATATATATATATATATATATATATATATATAAAAAGAACAAATTTTCGGTAGTTACCTGCATTTAGTTGTTTGTTTTTGTGACGGCCGTTTACATATGTTTCAAGCTAATTGGCTATCATCCGAACGGCGTATTTCAAGTTATTAGATGTTCAAACTTGGATGTTGATAAAGGATCGTCACAAATAAACATTATCACAGGTAGACATTGATCCAGTCTACAAAACAGAGTCGAATAGAACTCCAATCAAAGATACTCAATTTAAACCACAAGGATGTTAATTCATCACGTGAAATTTTGTGTTTGGTTTTGTTCTGTGCTTTGTTTAATCAACATCCAAGTTTGAACATATTATTGCTTGAAATACGCCTTTCTGATGATAGCCAATTTGCTTGAAACATATGTAAACGGCTGTTATAAAAACAAACAACTTAATTGCAGGTAAATACCGTAAATTTCTTCTTTTATATTTTCATACCTGTATCAACCTCTTTAATTATATATATATATATATATATATATATATATATATATATATATATATATATATATATATATATATATATAAATATGTTAATAATATTATAAATAATATTATTAGATGCGGAAGAAAATTAAAATGAAAATGAAGATTATCCGCATATCCCGCAAGATTAGTAGCAGCCGCTGACACGTGTTTCGAGCTTATTGGCTTTCCTCAGAACGGCGTAGTTCTAGTTGTAGGAACATGGAGGTGAAAAGCACAAGAAGAAAAACTAAGAAACACAGACACCCTCTGAAGGAAGTCGCAACATTTTAGGCTACGCGTTTGTTCTTTCCGGATTGGGAAATTTGGAAACTGCGCTGCCCGTGAGGTGACTATTTATACTTCAAAGGATGCTCTAAGCCGAGACGTTGAAAAATGTGTAAATAATATTATAAATAATATTATTAGATGCGGAAGGAAATTAAAATGAAAATGAAGATTATCGGCATATCCCGCAAGATTAGTAGCAGCTGCTGACACGTGTTTCGAGCTTATTGGCTCTCCTCAGATATATATATATATATATATATATATATATATATATATATATAATTAAGGAGGTTGATACAGGTATGAAAATATAAAAGAAAAAATATACGGTATTTACCTGCAATTAAGTTGTTTGTTTTTATGACATATATAGCAAATACTGAGACTCTTAATCGAAATATCGAAATATTTCGAATGAAACTTTCAGGGAGCTGTTTACACAAATGTCGTCAACGGGAACGAACCCATCACATTCAAGAGTGAATATTAAGAGCGTTTCGAAAAGTTCATCGATCTTGTTGAATGATAATAGGATATAATTGTTTCATCATTAAGAATCGATGACTTTCAAAACGAACATAGGTCCTATACCAAATTGAGGACAATTTTACCTAGTGAAATATTCACGAAGGCTCCCTCTATTGGAGAAAGGGCGTATAAACTCTCCCTGGCATTCAAGATTCTTACTCGTGACAACAAGAATAAAACAGAAAATGAAATAGAAAAAGACATGTTAATCTCAAGTTGGAAAACTGATGTAATTTGCTTGGTAGAGACGCATTTAGTGGGTGATGTTCAAAATATTGAATTGTATATGAATGGGTATGATTTTATAAATTGTATATCATCTAATAAGAGTTTCGATATTCTTCGAATGTAAGTTGCCATACACAGTGGCCTCAATTGTAAACAAAATGCAAATGAAAAAGTATTTAATAAATGCGCTATATCTTCCACCAGGAATTAAGACAGTTTCCTTTCTCGATGATCTTGAAGAATTATTTGACGAGTTGGCGGTTTTCGATGGTGATATAATATGCCAGAGCGATTTCAATATAAATATGATGAAGGATTCATTTAACGAGAAAAAATGTGAACATTTAGCTAAGAAATATGGCTTTAATCAAATTATTACTGATTCCACACGTGTAACAAAGGACAGCTTTACGCTAATTGACTATGTAGTGACAAATAACAAACACCTGGATCATACTGTTCATTTGGTACCAAAAATATCTGATCACTTTATAATATCACTTAAATTGCAGGTTGCTGAGACTATTACAGCTAAAAATATTATTCAATCTCGCTCGTACAAGCGATATTATGTGAAAGGGTTTCAAATCAAATTATTGAATATGAATTGGAATAACAATATTACAAACATTGATGTACTCTCATCAAACTTTATTAAACAAATTGTAAGTTTGATGGATGAAATGTGTTTCAAAGAGATAATTTCAGTGAGGGTTGGAATTACGAACAAATGGATAACTCAGGAACTAAAGAACTCAATTAAAGAAAGAAATATGATGTACGAACGAGCGGTTTTCACCAAATAAAATAAGAACTGGGATTTATACAAGAAAAAGAGACATTGTGTGATCTGTAGATTGAGAGAAGAAGAGAAGAAATTCTACCATCAGTTGATACAGGAAAGCTGTACTCAAGATTTGTGGAGGAACATCAAACATTTGTTACCGAATAAGTCAAGAAACAACAAAGGGGAAGTGGAGTTCAAGGGCAAAATAATTGAGGATGAAACATCAATTGTTGAGCATTTCTACGGATTCTTTATAGATAATATAGAAGATATTGTACTTAATATACCGAAATATAATAATTATGAATCATATTTATCTAATATTCAGACAATGGGGAAGTTCTCTAGGTTCGAAAAGATAACTATGCACGGTTTAAAGAGTATCATATATTCAATGAAGCGTAAATCAGGTGATGAGGATGGTATAAATACAAACATTTTTGAAGATGCCTTTGAAGTAGTTGGAAACAGGTTCTTGGATGTTGTGAATGATTCTTTGTCTTATGGCGTATTTCCGCGGTTATGGAAGAGTTCTTTGATAACTCCAGTGCAAAAAGTACAAAATACAAACAAATGTGAGGAATTTCGAGGAATAAATGTACTACCAGTATATGGCAAAGTTTTAGAAATGGCAGTCAAGCAGCAACTAAATGGCTTCATTAAGAAGCATACTGTACTTGTAATTAATCAATCTGGATTTCGAATGAAGCATTCATGTGAGAGTAGTACTTTGAATATATACAATAAATGGCTGAAAGAAAATGATGAAGGTAAGATAGTCTTACTGATTTTTCTTGATTTTCAAAGGGCATTCGAAACTATTGATAGATTATTTTTATCGGAGAAGATGAAAAAAATTGGTTTTAGTGTCAAAGTATATAATTGGTTCGATTCATATTCAAATGATCGACGGCAGAGGGTAAAGTTCGGTACTTGCACGTCTTCAGAGAGGGTTAACAATTATGGTATTCCACAGGGAACGGTTTTTGGGACCATTACCTTTTATATTGTATATAAATGATATCATAAAATATGTAAGAGGTTGTGAAATATCATTATTTGCTATAGTATATCTATAAAATGATGAACAGGTTGTTGCCAAAATATTTGTTTGAAAATTTGAGATACGTAAATGAAATTCATGGGCATGAAACTCGTCATAGAGATGATTTTTTTGTAGAAAAACATAATTTAGGATTAATGCATAGATCCACAATAAATGAAGGAATAAGAATGTTTAATAACGATATATATATATATATATATATATATATATATATATATATATATATATATATATATATATATATATATATATATATATTTTGATGGACCAGCAGAGGAACGGTCCACACTCATTCATACAAAGCTACATTCTGTAGACCAGGAGCTGTTTACGCCAACGTTATCAACGAAAACGTAACCTATCATTCCGAAAAATCATCGAACTCCTTGAATATTTCGGAACGCACTTAATATTCACTCTTGAAAGTGATGGGTGGTGATTCGTTGACAGCATTTGTATAGGCAGGTCCCTGAGAATTTTATTGAAAATATTTCGATGTTTCTATTGAGAGTCCAAGTATTGACGTAATACGAAGGTTTGTCATCTACATATGTTTATCTGATGAAGCCACCGTGTTGGCGAAGCAAGATTGTTATGTTTAACTGAATTATAGTGAAAATCAAAATACTGCTACTGCTGAGTTTTATTTAAATTATTGATACGAAGGAATCGTAAATCTTGAAAGTAGTTATCGAATTGCCAGCTAGATTGCAGGTGATCATTCTCAAATATTTACAGACAAAGTTCTGAAGTGTTTTAATGAAATGCCAGAAAGCCTCTAGGTACTCTCACTGATCTTGTCACGAGAAGGCGATCTGTGATGCTCGAAATAGTTTCTGTCTATTCTTCGATAGAGGGAGCTAATGTGATTAGTTCACGATTGAATGTTCTCCTCATTCTGACGAAGGAAAGTAGGTGCGATTGAAAAACAATCGAAACTTGATTGTTTGGATGTATATCAATGAAGATTCCAAATGAGGATATGAATATATTCTCATTGAACATTTTTTAAATTTGTATACAATTATTTATATAATAATTATATTATTAAATAATCATTCAATACTTTTACAACTCAATTTGAGTTATACGAATATATAACTTTTCATAAAACTCCAGCTTAACTCCAAACTCGACATAAAATGCGATGTAGTTATAAGATAATATACTTATAGCTATCAATGGTTTTATTTGGTTAAATTCAGAATTTCTGTGATTTATTGTGATACATTGAATTATTGCGACTTAGTAAGGATGTCAAAATTCGTTATAAGATTATATCGGATTATATTCATAACCATAACTGAGACAGCAAAACTTATTTATTATGAACGTTGTCTATATCGTAAAAGCTGATATTTGACCCATTCAACGATTTGTGCAATCAATTCAGATTGCATCAGCTACATGACAGCATAATTGCTATCGGCCTTTGAAATTTACATAATGCAATCTATTAGAACCACTAATTAAACGAAGTTTCAACTATCCTGAAATGGTCCATAACTGCGCACACATACTCAGTTCCATTTAGAGCAGCTCCAATATAATCCCTTTATGTGGTCAGGTATCATGGTATCAATAGTCACTTAAAGCAGATTCAGGTTCACTTGATGCGGAAGTTTCCCGTTAAACTAAACCGGTCGTAACCACCATACGGGAAAGGGGACTTTCGATTCAAGTCCCCCCATATTCCTAAAGCAGCGGGCACACTGGAAATGTTCCATTACGTCAGGGATGTTATGCATAACATAAAGCTTGCTTATCATGGATTATTATCATCAGGCGTGCACTGCTTATGGTACAGTAAGTGATGTTACATAAGGTTTCGTTCTGTAGACTTTAAGAGCGAATTGAACATTTCGCTGGTAGCCGGTGGCCTGTAACTCATCCAAGGTTTTTTCTTCTCTTGGGTTTAGACAACCCAGAAATTCAAGCAGATGAATATTATATGTATATATATATATATATATATATATATATATATATATATATATATATATATATATATATATATATATATATATATATATATATATATATATATATATATATAAATATATATATATATATATATATATATATATATATATATATATATATATATATATATATATATATTTACTTGTGATATAAGTATATATATATATTTATATATATATATATATATATATATATATATATATATATATATATATATTCAGTGTTTAATTGGGATTGCAGTCCAGGACAGGAAAATAAGTTACCTCTTCAGTATTTTCCAAGCTTCCTAAAATATTGATTCTCTTCTTCAGGGCTAAAATACTAAAATATCAACAGTTTATATAACAAGGTATCATTAAAAATTTTGATTACAATTACTGTGAAGTTTGTCCGAAAGTACATTCTTGAATTTTGAAAATAAGTACGAGTATTACGACATGCATTGGGTTCTAATATTATTGCATTCTATAGTAGTTCAAGGGAGCAATGACACTAACTGTATTTCTCAATTCTATTTTTCAAGTGGATTGTTTCCAAGGGCGTTTCTTAAACTGTTGTTCGAAGTTTTATCACTAACGAAAAGATAATGAATTTATTTTGTGTATTTGGAATGGCTTTTTCGGTAAATAGGATATCAGAATATGATTAAATGAGAGGATGAAACAGCGCAGTGTGGTATTTCGAACAAGCTCGATATTCTTCGCAATGCACATATTCACTCTCGAAAGTTGAAAGTTTGTGTTTTCGGTGACGGCGTTTGTGTTCATTCTCTGAGAATTTTATCCGATATTCGTTTGTATAATATGTATATATATATATATATATATATATATATATATATATATATATATATATATATATATATATATATATATATATATATATATATATATATATATATCTTCGAAATTTGCCTGTTCAAGATGGTTTATTTCGAATATTTTCAGGAATAACAGGCTTTTGATATGAAAAACATTATTTTTGTTTACTTTTCGTTGTATATCACAACTTTGTCAAAACTAATGAATAGTTCAATTTATGAATCACTATAAATATCAAAATATCAAACTTATTTTCCAGAAAAATCAAATTAGTCTTTTTGTATGTTCACTTATTGATTCTCATTATCAGAGGAATATTTCTGGCTTAGCATTCGCTTCGGAAGTTTTAGTCTTCTTAACCATGAGGAAATATTCCTCTTATAATGAAAATCAGTAAGTGAAAATACAAAAATACTAATTTGATTTTTCTAAAAAATAAGTTTGACATTTTGATATCTATAGTAATTCATTAATTCAATTATTCATTAGTTTTGACAAAGTTGTGATATACAACGAAACGTCAACACATATAAAGTTTTTCATATTGAAAGAAGCCTGTTATTGCTAAAAATATTCGAAAACATTCGAAAACGAAAACTAGAACATTTATTTGAAAAATTCGAATTAACCAAGAGAATGTTATAGTAGAGCTAGATATATGAACGTGTACGATGTGATCTCTCCATTATCCTTTAAGAGATAAATGTTAGAGGAATATTGAAATCGATGCCACACCTGATGGAAGTGCTAGATATATGTTTCGTTCTGCAAGGAACTCGTCTGTCGCACCACGTCCATCGAAGTGAGGCAACTATTTCAACCCCAAGCATCTTCTTGTGACTCCAAGTGGAAGACTGTAGAGTTATGAATTCTCCACAACTCCATCTATAGGAATCAGTAGAAAACACCTCTCAGATTACAGACACACTAAGCATCGAAATTTCACATATCCTCTATACCCGTAGGTATCTACTAAATTGCAATGTCTATTTGACAAATATCATCATACGATGTTTTCAAATGTCAATATGTTGCGTTAGTAGTACGCTCGCGTTTATTCCCGAATTATTAACTAATTCGAATGAATTAAATTATAAATTATTTAAAAATGAAATATTAATATTATAATAAATTTTAATTATAAATTATCAATTTATTCATTAATGATTTATGTACTATAACATTCTCTTGGTTAATTTGAATTTTTCATTTCGTAATGAATGTTCTAGTGTTCATTTTCTTGAATATTTCATTCAGTGCCATAAGCACAAAAATTCCATTTCCTCATTTATATATATATATATATATATATATATATATATATATATATATATATATATATATATATATATATATATATATATATATATATATATTGGAATGGAGTTTTTTGTTATATGAATTTTGTGATATGAGTTAGTTCCTGCTCGATTTTCATTTTCAGAATCAACATATATATACATGCAGGATTGAGGTATTATTCGGGAACTTACCATAGTGGAAAATTGTTCTACATGTAGAATATATCAATTTTAAAACTTCATAATAGGTACAAGTAAAAGTGAAGGAGCTCTATTGAGATGAAAAGCAAGCATACATAGTTTCTTTGAGAGAAAAATATCACCAAAATCCTACGAACAAATTTTCAGTGGCCTTGCTACTTCATCATTCATATTCTTAGTATCATATTGATTAACACTGAATAGTTACTCTTATTTATATCGCTGTAAGTTTTGATTCTTCTTGATAGCTTTGGAATATACCCACTCCTAATTTTCACAATTACGTATTCGTCTTTTGTGAATGAAAAATCAAATATTTGATGGAACTGAAACATTTTTGAGAAATACATTAACATTGTTGTGCAAATTTTGCTTCGTGACGGCTAGCAACTGAAAAACGCCTTTTTTTACAAACTACCTTCACTATTTATCAAATATTACGACTATTCTATAGGGGTATCGAAAATATCGTTATCGTCGTATCCGAATTTTTATACCGAAGTAGTACGTGAAAAACTTCGGTTTTATATTCAATTATGTGATCATAATAGAAAAACTATTCAATCAAAATTATCTGCTTGAATTTAGATATTTGTCTCACCGAAAATCAACTGCAAAACTTAAGGAAATACATTTAATTTTTGTGGACAGTCATCTGTTTTTTAACTCAACAAACTTCTATTCAGAAACTCCACTCTATTATGAAAACCAAAAAATATTCATGAAGTGAAGGTGATATTATTTCAATAAATAATTATTGGTTTTGGATTTCCAAAAACATTATCGATAATCATATATACCCTCTGAATGATAAAAGTTGATTCGATATCAACCAAGGACCTTCAGTTTGAAATCATGAAAAACTGAAAAATATCGAAACGAAAATCCAATCACATTTAGTGTTATCTCTATAAAAAAGTGAAACGTGAACTCTTTATTAGAACTAAAGTAAAAATTGAGGAGATTTTCATGACTTTGATAAAAAAGAGAAATAACTTAGTTTTAAAATATATGTATATTAATATGTATTAGTTTGGCACATGTGCAAAGGTCAAGTGTGGGGTTATAATGAATTCCGATGTACCAGGAAGAATTCTTTTAGTATTTACCTCTTTCCAAGCATACATTACAGTGGCGACGTGGATTGTGAAACCCAACCACGGAGTGTTATAAGGTGATGAGCCATGGCTACCGAACATGTTGGACACTTACGCAAGTTTGATCCCTCAAATTCGAAATGGACAATTTTCAAAGAGCGTATAGATTCTTAGCGAACGAACTTAACGATGAAAAACGAAAAGCAGCCATTTTGTTGAATGTGTTGAATAAAGAAGCTTATGAAATTATATCGAATTTATGTTTACCGGTAGAACCGGAAAGTAAATAATACTTGGATCTGAGAAAATTGCTGACGGAACATGTTAAAGCAAGTGGAAATGTATTTGGGGCTCGCTTCAAGTATTTTACAGCGCAAAAATGGCCGAACGAGAATGCTAAGAAATGTGCAGCGAGAGTGAGAGACTTGGCAAGCTAGTGTCAGTTCAAATTAACCAAATTTGACACGGTACTAAGCGACATTTATATTATCGGTTATGGTAAAGGTTCTGTTCAAGTCAGATTATTAGAAGAAAAAGTTAGTGTAACCTTAGAGGCAATAGTAGAATTCGCATTTTCTAAATCAGTCATGAAGCAATAATTTTCTTCCAATCTGGAAAATCTTGTGAAGGAGCCGGAGTTGTTAAACGCACAAACCAATTCATAGCGGAGGAGCAATGCCGATTTTGAGTCCAAGCCTAGCACGTTTCCTTCTGCCTCAGCAAGTTTCAACGCATCTAAATGCACAGTCTGTGGACGCAGAAATCATCGAGCTGATAAGTGTTCTTATCGTGAATGTTTTTGTCATTGTTTTAATAATAAAGGTCACTTAGCTCCGGTTTGTTCTTTCAGAAATGTAAACAATTCAAATGTGAGAAATAACTGAAATTTCTTAGAATCTAAAGATTTGACAGAATCGAACGAGTATAAATTGTTCCTCTTAACCTATAATGTTAATCCTATATTAATCGATATTTCGATTGAAAGTATAAATTTCAATTTCAATTTATATACATGTTCAAGTTCCTCTGTAGTATTAGAAATATTTTCCTAATTCAAATTTACTGAGAAGAAATAAAAAGCTCCATTTATATAATGTCGAAATAGTTGTACGTATGAGTTTTTTTGAGGAAACTGTTGCATTTCGGAAGGAATCTCATGATTTGAATTTTTATGTCTTCAAAGGTGCTACTGGTCCATCTTCATTGGGTAGGAATTTTTTCAATATCTTTCAATTAGATATATATGAAAATAATTTTGTAGATTCTACACAAAATGATTTTAAAAAATTAATCTCGAAATATCGTGCGGTTTTTGAACCAGGACTAGGAACTTTCAATAAAGGGTTGATGGCATTGATTTGAAAATCCGAAAATGTTACTCCAATATTCCTTCGCGCACGACCTCTATCGTTCGCCATTAGAGAAGGGTTGGAGGATGAACTGAAAAGATTGGAAAATTTAGGTGTATTAGAATCCATTGATTGTAGTCCATGGGGCACTCCAATCGTACCTGTTTTTAAAAAAGACGAAACAATTAGAATTTGCTGTGATTTTAAAATTACTTCGAATCCGCACCTGGAAATCGACCAGTATCCTATACCTCCAATAGAAGAATTATTTTCCAAACTCCAGGTGGAATTTATTTTAGTGAAATTGATTGGGCTTATGCTTATACACCGGTTTGTTTAGAATTAGTTGATGAATCTAAAAATTTGGTAATCATAACTACCCACAAGGGGTTATATCGATACACTAGAGCTCCTCCATTTGGAATTGCTTCCGTGCCGGCGAAATTTTAAAAGATGATGGAATCGTTATTGATTGGTATTGAGGGTGTTATTGTTTTTCTAGATGATATTTTAGTTACAGCAGAATCCAAAATAAACATATTGAACGCTTAGATCAAGTGTTAGGTGAATTAGAAGAGGCAGGGTTGAGAGCGTCTTTAAATAAATGTGAATTTTTCAAACCGGAAGTAAAATATTTAGGTTTCAAAATTAACGAGAAGAGGTTACATACAGATGAAGGAAAAACAGCTATAAAAACCGCTCCGGTACCACATAACGTTACCCAATTGAAATCGTTTTTTGGATTAGTTGGGTATTATGAAAAATTTGTGCCAAATTCATCTAATAGATGTCAACCATTATATAATCTATTGAAGAAGAAAATAGGGTGGTTTTGGTCTTCAGAATGTGATATTGCATTTAAGAGGATCAAGCAAGCATCAACATCGACAAGAGTATTATTACATTATTATCCGAAGCTACCTGTAAAATTGACTACTGATGCATCAAACTATGGAATTTCGTCTGTAATCACCCATACTTTTCCGAATGGGGACGAAAAACCCATTGCTTATGCATCACGCACTTTATCTAATACTGAACCTAAATACTCTCAAATAGAGAAAGAGGCTTTGGCTATTATTTTTGGTTTAAAAAATTTTATTCAGTATTTTCATACACGTCATTTCAACTTAGTTAGGGATCATAAAACACTTCTTTCAATTTTTCATCCAGAAAAGAATATACCTCACTTTTCAGCAGACCGGTTACATAGATGGGCGTTAATGTTATCCAGCTATCAGTACGATATTGAATTCATATCTATTGTTGAGAATTGTGCAGATTCCTTATCTCGATTGCAACAACCTCACCAGTATTCTATAACAGAAAAGTTATTGGTGGAAATAGCAGATGTTAATTTCATTGAGTATTTCGAAAATAGAAAAGAACTGGCGCAAAGAAATGCACAGTACATATAAATATTTTCACAAAATTCCAGAAGAATTAAGCGTTGAGGAAGATTGCTTACTTTGGAATAATAAATTATTAATTCCTCATAATTTAAAACTAGGTTTATTGAAAGAATTGCATCGGTCACACATGGGTGTTCTTAAAATGAACACTTTGGTTAGGTCATATTTCTGGTGGAGTGGACTAAGTAAGGATGTCAAAGACTCTTGTTTATGTCGTGTGAGAATTGTATTATCAATAAAAAAAGTCCAGATGAAGCCGTTTTAGTACCATGGCATTTTCCAGTCGAGATATGGTCTAGGCTTCACCTTCACTTCTTGGGTCCTCATTTAAAAAAATATTTTTTAATACTGGTAGACTCCCACTCAAATTGAGTTGAGGTTTTTCCAATGAGCACAACTACTGTGAGATCAACTATTGAAATTCTGCGAAGTTGTTTTGCTAGATTGGATTTGCCACGTATGATTGTTTCAGATAATGGTGCCACATTCAATTCGAATGAATTTCAGACATTTTCAAAATTGAATGGTATCGAATTCCGTTCTTCTCCACCTTACCATCCTTTCTTTTATGGCCAGGCGGAGAACTCCGCTAAAACAATAAAAACGCTTTAAAATGCTTTAGGCAAAAATGCAGAAATTAATATGAATAAATGCATAAATAATTTTAATTTGACTTCAGGAACATGATACTTTGTACAACGGGTCGAAGTCCAAGTGATCTTATGTTCAGTAGTAAAATACGCCCAAGATTTTATTTACTTTCACTCCTTAGTTGCAAAGAATATAGTGATTTGAAAAGAATCATTCTCAATACACAAAAAAAGCAAAAACACTATTTTAATAACATAACATAACATAATAGCATGAGAAATACTGAATTTGAAATTGGGGATAATATTACAGTTACCTAAAGATTACAGACAACCTTCTAAGATCACATGGATTGCGGCCGAAGTGTATCAAAAATAGATTTAACGACTTACTTGGTCAAAATTCTACAACTAAACATTGTAATTTGAAAACTCCATTCAAATCAGATATAGCCTGCGTTGAAAAAAGAGTTATTTCTAAATCGGAATAAAAACGAGAATACAAATGAAGTTTCCAAATCTGAAAGTTTTGATTTAGTTGTTGGGTATGAAAGTAAAAATACTTTTGACGAAAACTGTGTTTCAAGTCTCAGACCAAAAACAGAAGTTAAACCTATCGATAAACTAAAATAAACTTGATTTTGTTTCCTTTTTTCAATTTATGGATAGGGTATTTGTATTATTATTTATCCTTTAAAATTTTACTTAGGGGGAAGTGTGATCTATGTATATTAATATATATTAGCTTGGCACATTTTAGTTTAGTCTCTCTCCATGCATACATTCACAGTTCTCAAACATTCGATAACTAAGAATTAAATGAATGCCGTAAGTCATTGCGAATACTCTTGTTTCTGTTCATGCATTTCGACGTAAAATGTGCGTAAATGTACATGATCTCATATTTACATATTTTGTGGCGAAAAATGAGAATACATATGTACTCTTGTCATGGTTTTATAAACTGCAACGAATAATTGAATTTTATTTTTTTTCACAATTAAAGATCGCTTCATATCACGAAGTATCTAAATCTTCTACACCACTGAACTTACAGCATTTCCTTTGCACGTAATTCGTTTTGTTCCGTCCAAGCCGCAATCCGATGTCAATTCAAGGGCCATTTGTTCGGGAATATACAGCACGGTCAGCGAAGGCAGCTCTGTCAACAGACAACCCTTTTGTCCTAGAGCCCAAGAGGGTACTGAAACAAATTTATGGGACTGAGCACGAATGATTTATTCAACTTGTTATTCATATCTGCATTGCTATTATTCTCGAAATTTTCAGTGACAAAGGGACATGTCTTTCCTTGCTACACATAACTTGAAGGAATAGGTATTTTGAGATGATTAAGACATTGGTGAGAAACTATTACTTTTTCTAAAGTAACCATCATTTCTAATCTCAATTATATGGATGGAGTAATTTCGAATTCAATTCTTCAATTGATCGTATTGAAAAACCTTATCTTCATGAATATTGAGAAATATTTCACATACACACACACACACATATATATATATATATATATATATATATATATATATATATATATATATATATATATATATATATATATATATATATATATATATATAGTAAGCGAGGTTAGGGTGTTTTCGACTCAATTGGGCAAATATTGTTTGTACTCTTTTTCTTAGCCAAGCTTTCGCAATATTTAATTGCATCTGCAGGACTTCTACAATTAATAAAAAGTGTCAAACAGAACATGTTTAAATGGTAAAATTATAATAACTTTACCGAATTTGAGGTTAAAATATAAACATGACACATCTACGACAGAAACCATGACAATGATAACATGTAAAAGAAGTACGTAAATTAGGTAAAAAAAACTTTTAAAATAGATAATTCATTAGAATTTTCTCAACACTGTAACCAGTAAGTATGAACTATCAATATAACATATATTAGCCACATGTCATCCGTCAATTTAGTTGACTTGTAATGGAATCAGCCTCAGTTATATTTCGAATCATCCAACTGCCATCATCTTAAATTTTATTAAGAAGGTATGAGTATATATTGCTTAGTTTGTTTATATCAGTTTTTTTTATTGATTGTGGCTTCGCATTTTTTTATTTGTATCATTTCGTGCATGGTTCTTTTGTGATAATTTGGTTCTTTTTTTTTTGATATCTCCACCTCATCGAAATCTATTTTATGGTCTTTTTTATGTGCATATTCTGCAAGTGCACATCTTCCTTTATATTTGGTAATGTCACTTTTATGTATGGCTAATCTGCTTTTTAGCCATTGTGAAGTAAGATCTATGTATTTTTCTCCACAATCTATGCACTTTGTTTGGTAAACAACATCACTTTGTAATTTTATAGGGACCTCATCCTTCAGTCGGGAATATAACGATGCAACTGTCTTTGGATTGAACGATGATATTTTCACATTAAATTCTTTGAATATACTTTTCAGCTGTGGTATTATTTTTTGTATATATATTCTTTTGTATATATGTTCTTGAGTTGAATTGTCAGGATCGGTAATCAGTTCCGGGGGCGGTAAAATATTTTTGCTGTTAGTTGAAGAAAATAGCAATTTTTTAATCATGGACGAAGGATATGAGTTTTAAATTAATATTCTATTCAGTTTATCTAAATTTCCTTGATTGTAAACTACGCAGACACAATCAAACTGCCAAATTAGATTGGTATCGAAAACCGACTTGTTCAGATAAGTTTGTAAACTACTATTCCAGTCATCCTCTAAACATGAAAGTGAATTTCATCAAAGAAATGAGAAATAGATTAATAAAATTATGCCATGAGCAATACTTGAAGGGGAGTTTAGATAAACTGAATAGAATATCAACTGAAAACTCATATCCATCGTCCATGATTAAAAAATTTTCTTCAACTAACAGTGAAAATATTTTACCGCCCTCGGAACTGATTACCGAACCTGACAATTCAACTCAAGAACAGAGATGTTTTTATGGATCCTTACCATATATACAAAAAATAACACTACAGCTAAAAAGTATATTCAAAGAATTTAATGTGGAAATATCATCGTATAATCCAAAGACAGTTGCATCGTTATATTCCCGACTGAAGGATGAGGTCCCTATAAAATTGCAAAGTGATGTTGTTTACCAAATAAAGTGCATAGATTGTAGAGAAAAATACATAGGTCATACTTCACAATGGCTAAAAAGCAGTTTAGCCATACATAAAAGTGACATTACTAAATATAAAGAAAGATGTGCACTTGCAGAACATGCAAATAAAAAAACCATAAAATAGATATCGATGAGGTGGAGATATTGAAAAAAACCAAATTATCACAAAAGAACCATGCACGAAATGATATAAATGAAAAATGCGAAGTCCCAATCATTGAAAAAACTGATATAAACGAACTAAGCAATATATACTCATACCTTCTTAATAAAATTTAAGATGGTGGCAGTTGGATGATTCGAGATACAACTGAGGCTGATTCCATGACAAGTCAACTAAATTGACGAATGACATGTGTTTAATATATGTTATATTGATGACTCATACTTAACTGGTTACAGTGTTGAGAAAATTCTAATGAATTAACTATTTTAAAAGTTTCTTTTACATAAGTTACGTACTTCTTATACATGTTATTGTTTAAATATGTTTCTGTTGTAGATGTGTCATGCTCATATTTTAACCTCAAATTCGGTAAGGTTATTATAATTTTACCATTTTAACATGTGCTATTTGACACTTTTCATTAATTGTAGAAGTCCTGAAGATGCAATAAAATATTGCGAAAGCTTGGCTAAGAAAAAGAGTACAAACAATATTTGCTCAATTGATTCGAAAACACCCTAACCTCGCTTACTATATCATTAAATACGACTCTGGAAACTATACTATATATATATATATATATATATATATATATATATATATATATATATATATATATATATATATATATATATATATATATATATATATATATATATATATATATATATATATATATATATATATATATATATATATATATATATATATATATATATATATATATATATATATATAAATATATAAATATATATAGTTTAAGAAGTTTATCAACGTACATATGATATATTCTATATTTCATAACAAAACTAACAATTTCGAATAAATTCTCAATTATTTCAGTAATAAATAACGAAATCAGTTGAAAGCAGGCAAATGTTTTGATTAAATATATGATTTGGAAAATAGGAAATTTATCATGAAATTCACTAGAAAAATATACATCATATGCATAAATCTTTTGAGCAGAGTAAGAGGCAACTTGTCATTGAAATTTCATTTGAATTGTCATTAAAACTCAAAATAGTTATGTCTCATGTCATGTACTTTGTGGAACTTGAAAACTAACAGAAATTGACTGCCTTGATTACCGCGTAAAAACACAATGTATCTCAGAAGTGATAAATATTTTAAATGAGAGGTAATAATAAAAACTTGTCTAAAAATCACTGACTAAACAATTTTTTATTCCACTTGTTTCGCCTTTTACAGCATTATCAAGAATGATAATGCTACTGATGATGATTCTTGATAATGCTGTAAAAGGCGAAACTAGTCGAATAAAGAATTGTTCAGTCAGTGATTTTCAGACAAGTTTTTATTATTACCTCTCATTTGAATATGAACTATCACAGAGTAGATTCATCGTACATTGAATTTATTGATAAATATTTTATCGAATAATAATGTTTATTGCGATTGCCAATCTCTCGATAATTCGGTATTTTAGATTATTTTTGTACGAGAAGCTATACGTATTCATTGATTTCAAAATAACTCTTCTGGCTTGAGTTTCACTAAATATATTAAAAACTCTACCTATGTTTCGGGTAGTTAACCAATTACCAAGAGTATAAAATGTTACTTAGTTGTAACATTGTATACTCTTGATAATGGGTTAACCACCCGAAATATATGTGGAGTTTATATATATATATATATATATATATATATATATATTTATATTTATATATATATATATATATATATATATATATTTATATTTATATATATATATATATATATATATATATATATATATATATATATATATATATATATATATATATATTTATATATATATATATATATATATATATATATATATATATATATATATATATATATATTTATATTTATATATATATATATATATATATATATATATATATATATATATATCTGTGGAATATATTTGGTAAAACTCATGCCAAGTGTGTCAATTTTAATTTATCGTTTTCAACATAATGTTTCACCAAGAGATAAGCGAAACCTCCGTGTCATATACTTATTCTCATAGCGCATTCATCATTTTGTCCTTAACATCACAGGTTGCATCCGTTTATGAAAATTTAAGAATGCAATCACCAAATACTTGATAATCAATTAAACCGTTAGAAAAATTTCGAATTATATGTAATTAAAAATGGTCATTTTATTGGAAATTCAAACTTGTTAAATATATACTATTCAGGAGTTTTTGAGAATAATTATTAAACTTCTTTGAACCATTGAAACGCTTTCAAAGGCAAGATTTCCTCATGAAAGTATTCGATGATATTAGCAATACTGAAGCCGAGCGAGTATTTTGCAGGAGTTGTCTAACTTTAAATTTTGCAGATCTCAACTTTCATTGTGAATTTCCACCGTTTAAACTGATTGTCATTTAATTCAAATTGAAGTAGTTTTTACCAACTTTTCGATCAAGTTGAGAAAATGAATAATTTTATTGATATTATTGTTCTAATCTACATAAGAATTCATTATCAAGACATCTTCACGTTAGCGGTTATGAATGAAGTTTAAGCTACTTAATACCGCTGTACTACTGTAATAACTACGGGCATCTTGCCTTTCTATGTGAAAAAGTATAGTTTGAGTATTAACTCACACTTCTTGGGAATATGAACTGATTGGGTTTATGAATTCAATTTTATGAAATATTTTCGAGGAATCACATCAACAAGACAATATAAAAAGAAGGATTATTTGAAGAGAATGAAATAAATCAGATTTGTTAGTATAATTTCAAATCCAAATGGCATGTAGAATATATTGAACACATAAAACAATAACACAAATGGATATTCATGAATGCATTTCTGTTCAAATTGATGAACGGTGGTTTATATCTCGAAAAAGCATCGAGTTCAAAATTTAATGATTATACGGTTTCAAGTAATAAGAGACTTTGAGGGTAACAAATCAAATATTTCATGAAATATTTACTCCGATGACATAAAATTGAATTGTTTCTGAGATCAATTCCTCATGTCAGAGGTTATGGTTTCTCAGTTTCTGTCTTTGCTTATGATTTCTTGGGTGCATTGAATTCTTTATGCATTGAATTATATACAAACATATACAAACTGAACCTTATAAAATCAAGAGGAAAAGACGTTTTTCTTCTTGGTATAATTCGAATTTAGTAGAAAATATATTGAGAAAAAAAATCTGAATAACTTCAAGAGATATGATAATAACCTCTATCTGGCAAGGTACAAAAATCTGAGCAAAACCATTAAGAATGATATTGACTTGGCGTATAAAAATTTTATTCAAACAGCAGAAAACAATATTGTGCAAGATCCCTCTTCTTTCTGGTCTTACATTAACAAGAAGAAAGGTATGTCTAGAATTCCTGGTGAGATGAGACATGGCGAGTGTACGTATCACAAACCAACCAAGCTAACGCCTTTGCGGAATATTTCAGTTCGGTATATGATACATCTTTGAACAACATTCATGTTTGTACAATGTGGAGTATTCAGATTGTAATGACGCGATAAATATCATTTCAATAACCCGGAATTAAATCATCATTGCCGCCAAGAAACTCTCTAATAAACTTACGTCTGGTGCTGATAAAATACCAGATCTTTATTGTGATCTTTCACAATAAAGTTTTATTGTGAAAGATTGTATTTATGCACTTTCGAATCCATTAACACATATTTTTAATCTCATAATAAGCAAAGCCACTCTTCCTAAAATATGGAAATCGGCCAAGATAGTACCTGTCTTGAAAAAAGGTGATCCTTCTGTTGTTAACAACTACAGGCCAATATCCATCTTATCAAACTTTTTGAAATTGTGGTCTATAATGCTATATATCCAGCCGTCAGAAAAAGCATCAAAATTGAGCAACATGGATTCATGTCAATGAGATCTTATTCAAGCAATCTAATGCTGTTTTCACAGTACGTTTCTGAAGTACTAGACTCCACCGGTCAAGTTGATGTGATCTACACAGATTTTCAGAAACCATTTGATAAAGTTGTTCAAGCGCTACTGGTACATAAATAACGCAACAAATTTGGATTCTCTCATAGCCTCACCAATCTGTTTCATTCTTACCTGGTTGACAGACGTCAATTCGTACAGCTGGAGGGTATACAGTCGTCTGAGCTCATACCTACCTCGGAAATACCTCAAGGGTCTAATCTTGAACCACTGTTATTTATTCTGTTCGTAAATGATCTGATGGATAATATTCATTCTCTGCATTTGAAGTTCGCAGACGATTTGAAACTGTATCATGGAATAAAATCACAGGACAACTGTGTTCAACTTCAGCTCGCGCTGGACCATGTTGCTAGTTGGTGTGAGGACAATTATTTGAATTTCAATGTGTCAATGTGTAATGTTGTTTCTTTCACTAGGAAAAGAGACCGAATTGATTGTGATTTTAGCGTCGGTGGTCAGGTTCTCTCTCGTTCAGATAAGGCGAGAGATCTTGGTGTAATCTTCGACCAGAAGCTTTCCTTTGTCCCACACATCACCCAACTTATTTCATCTGCTGCGAAAATATATGGATTCGTTATAGGTAATGGCAAATATTTTAATAATTCTACAACAGTCATAGGAATATTTAATACCCTAATCCGTAGCAAGTTGGAGTATGTCAGCACGATCTGGCATCCCATTTACACTTGCCATCAACGCCATCTTGAGGCTATTCAGAGAAGGTTCTTGAAATTCTTAGTATGGAGGGAGGATAAAGTTTATCCACAAAGAGGAGTCAATCATAACGAATTATTGAGTCGATTCAGTTTCATCTCATTGCAGAGGAGGAGAGAAACTTTATCACTCAAATTTTCGTACAAATTACTGCACAATAGTATTCATTATCCTCTTCTCTTGTCCGCTTGGAAATTTCGTGTTCATAGGCAATTCTCGTAATGCAGAATTGATAATAATACAATCCCTCATTTGGTTTATGGAGTCAACATTTAATAGAGTTGCCAATAATTGTGACATTCACTTTGACTCCATAGAATTTATCATCAGGAGTTATGTAAACAAAGAAAATTGACTAAAATGAATTGATTTAGATTGAGATATTTGTAATATTTCATTGAATGCTATAATGTGGTTATAAGTCACTATATTTTTTCAAGATTAGATTGAGCTCTTTGTTAAATCTTTTTTTCAATTATTCAGTTAAATTTTTGCTCTAATTATTCAGTTATGTATTCAACATTGTTATTATTTTCTGTAGTTGGGTGTTATAGCTGTTGAGAATAAAGAACTTATCATTATTATTATTATGGAATTGCTCAAAATTTTTTCTATCATAGCCCTGTCATGAGTTAATAAAAAACCTTGTATTGATAAAAAACTTAGCATCGAATTGAATGCTTATGTGCTTAAGATTATTCAATCTTACAATGTGAAACATGTTGCACATTGCCGGCTCTGCTATGAAATAGTGTTGAATTATTTGTGAAAAATTATCGAAAGAATGTTATAGTATACTTTAGATATTGAATATTCACAAATGAGTTGATATCAGCTCAATAACTACAGAATGCATTTTTAGTAGTTTATTTGTTCATGTTTTCAGAAGACCCTTGATAGCAACCTCTAGAATAACATAACCGAGAATTTCTAC